>PVLC010004645.1:0-83150 GCA_004027655.1 Graphiurus murinus | reverse complement strand
GTAATCCCAGCATTCGGGAGGCTGAGACCGGAGGATCCG
Organism: Graphiurus murinus; assembly: GCA_004027655.1. NCBI lineage: Eukaryota > Metazoa > Chordata > Mammalia > Rodentia > Gliridae > Graphiurus > Graphiurus murinus. Next base: position 83,111 of record PVLC010004645.1, on the reverse strand, counting down.
GGTTCAAGGCCAGCCTCAGCTACCTAGTGAGGCACTCCGCAACTTAGTGAGACTCGGTTTCAAAATAAAGAATAAAAAATAGGGCTGGGGGTGTAGCTCGGAGGTAGAATGCCCCTGAGTTCAATCCCCAGTACCGCAAAAAAAAAAAAAAAAAAAAAAATGGGTGTTGAATTTTGTTGAAGGCTCTTTTTTTTTGCATCTATTGAGATGATCATGTAATTTTTGTCCATGATTCTACTTATTTTATGAATTACATTTATTGATTTGCATATGACGAATCATATCTGCATCCCTAAAATAAAGCCAAATTGATTATAATTCACAATCTTTTTTTTTTTTTTTTTTTTTTTTTGCAGTACTGGGATTGAACCCAGAGCATTTGGGTTCACTTGTTATTGGTCTATTTAGGTGTTATGTATCTTCTTGGTTCAATTTTGGGAGGTCATATGTGTTTAGAAACTTGTTCATTTCCTCTAAAATCTTCAGTTGATTGGAATAGACATTTTTAAAATAGTCTATAAGGACCCTCTAGATTTCAGTGATATCTTTAGTGATAGCTCCTTTTTCATATCCAGCTTAGTTCATTTGGATCTTCTCTTACTTTCTTTTGGTTAGTTTGGCTAAGAGTTTATCAATCTTGTTTCTCTTTTCAAGGAACCAAATCATACTACACTGATCTTTTTAATATATTTTTGGATTCCCTATTTCATTAATTTTGGCTCTGACCTTAATTATTTCCTTTCTTCTGGTTTTGTAATTGGTTTGTGTTCTTTTTCTAGGGCTTAGAGATGTGTTATTAGTTTGATTATTTGGGATCTTTCTGATTTTTGTTTTGTTGTGACACTGGGAATTGAACCCAGGGGCATTCTACCTCTAAGTTACACCCCCAGCCTTATTTTATTTTTATTTTGAAACAAGGTCTTACTAGGTTACTGAGAGTCTCACTATTTGCAGAAGATGTCCTCGAACCTGCAATTCTCCTGTCTCAGCCTCCCATTATGCTGAGCTCTTTCTGGTATTTTTATGTAGACACTAATAGCTATAAACTTTTTTTCTTAGAACCACCTTTATTATGTCCCGGAGATTTTGGTATGCTGTATTTTTATTCTCATTTGATCCAAAGAATTTCTTCTGTGACCCATTTATCATTATAAAATATATTATTCAATATCCATCTGTTTATATAGTTTTGTAGTTTTTATTGCTATTGATTTCTAATTTCATCCTATTATGATCTGATAAAATGGAAGGAATTATACTGACTTTTCTGTATTTGCTAAAACTTGCTTTGTGACCTAAAAAATGGTACGCTGTGGAGAATGTTCCATGAGCAGATGAGAAGAAAGTGTATTTAGCCATCGTTGGATAGAATGTCTATCAGGTCCATTTGATTTATAGTGTTTTTAAGGTCTGAAATGCCTTTGGTGATTTTTCATCTGGATGACATATTCTCTCATAAGAGAGTGTATTGAAATCACCTAGTATTATTGTATTGGGATCTATCTGAGCCTTTATAGAGAGTATGTGTGTTTTATGTAATTAGGTGCACTAATGTTTGTGGTATAAATATTTACTATTGTCACATCTCCTGTTGAATTGTTCCCTTTACCAGTATGTAATAACCTTCTTTGTCTCTTCTGATTAATTTTGGCTTGAAGTTTGCATTGTCAGGTGTGAGGGTAGCTACTCCTGCTTCCTTTTGGGCTTTAACATGTAATATGATTTTTTATCTTTTCACTTTAAGCCTGTGGATGTGTATCTATGAGGTGTATCTCTTGCAAACAACATATAGTTAGGTCTTGGTTTTTAATTCAATCTGCCAGTCTGTCTTTTAATTCAAAAGTTTAAACCATTCACATTCAGTATTACTATACAGTGCTGTTTATTATATTCTGCCATTTTTATTTGTTTCTAATATTTATCTTGATCCTAATTCTCTTTTTGCTTAACTACTATTCTAATGAGATTTATCTTTTCCTAAGTTTAGCTCTTTGGTTTTATCTTTTGTGTGTATGATCTCTTTAAGTGTCTTCTGAAATGCTGGCTTAGTAGTCATAGATTCTTTGAGTTTATGCTTATCTTGGAAGGTTTTATTTCTCTTTCATTTTTGAAGAATAGCTTTGTTAGATATAGCAATCTTGGTTGGCAGTTACTTTCTTTCAGGGCCTGTGTTTCAAGCCCTCCTGAGCTTAGGGTTTTTGCTGAGAAATTAGAGGTAATTCTGATTGGATTACCTCTAAATGTGACTTGATATTTCTCTCTTGAGGCTTTTAGAAATCTATCCTTATTATGCATTTTTGGCAGTTTATTTATAATTTTTCATGGATAGTTTCTTTATTGTCTTGTCTATTTGGGGTTCTTAATGCGTCCTATATCCTAATGTTCCTCTCATTCCCAAGGTTTGGAAATTTTTCTGCTATTATTTTACTCACTGAATAGGTTATCAATGCCATTAGCCTGTGTCTCTCTTCCTTTCTTGATGCTAATAATTCTTAAGTTTGATCTCTTAATGTTGTCCTGGAGTTCGCATATATTCTAATCATGTTTTTTTTTCTCTTTTCCTTTATTGCTGAGTGTTCAGATTCATATATCCTATCTTCAAGACCTGAAATTCTGTCTTCTATGTGACCTAATCTATTGGTGAGACTTTCAAATGAGTTTTTAACTTACTATATTGAGTTTTCTTTTTCTTTTTCTTTTTTGGCATTGGGAATTGAACCTAGGGGCATTGTACCTTCAAGCTATACCCTCAGTCTTATTTTTATTCTTTATATTTGAAACAGGGTCTCACTAAGTTGCAGAGAGCCTTTATAGCTGAGGCTAGACATGAACCTGGGATCCTCCTGTCTCAGCCTCCCAAGTACTGAGTATGTGCCACCATATCTGGCTTGACTTTTTCATTTCCAAGATTTTTGTTTGGTTCTGTAATAGACTCTATCTTCATTAAAATGCTTTTTCATACCCTGTGTATTCTTTTATTTTGTCTATCATTTTAACAATCAGATTTTTGGATTCTTTATCTAGCATTTTCTCTACTTTAACGTCTATTGGATCATTATTAGAGTATCATGAACTTTGGGGGATGTCTAATTACCTTGTTTACTCATATTACCTGTATTTCTATGGTGATTTTTGCTGGTATCATTCTCTTAGTGAGCTACTTTATCTTTACTATGTGTCCTGGGCTGAGTATATATCTAATTGTCAATATTCTCACTTAAGATGATTGTGCTGCTATGTTCAGTTTTTAGCACCCTTTTGAGAGGAGATAAAAATCACCAGGAATTGCAATCACTTCATAGAAAAGCCATATACTAATAAGCTTTTAAAAACTTACTGAAAATGTTCCCTACAAGTTCACTAATCCAAGTGAAGAATGAAAGTAATGCTTTAGAAAAGGCTGAGAAATTAGGTATTGGAGAAAACAAAATTACTATTAAACTATATAAGGTATGAAAAAAGAAAGAGGGAAAATTTGGGCTTAGAGACAGGGGCAGATAAGACAAGGAGGAAAAAAAAGAGGCAAAAGAGGAGACAATCTAAACATAAGTATCGTCCCCCATGCCGGGCCCTCAACCATGAGGACCCAATGGAGATGATAATCACTTGTTGCTGGTTCAAGTTTTTTACTGTACCTCTCTCTCTCTCTCTCTGTATCTCTCTTTCTCTGGGACCGAGGACATTACCCAAGCAGTAACAGTAACAGTAACAGCAACCGTTCTCTTAACCCTGACAGTCTCTCTGGCCGCAATCGTCTCTCTCACCCCACTCTCATTCTCCATAACCATTCCTCGCAATCGTAGTCATCATTCCATCCCATTCCATTTCTCCATCCTCCTCTAGGGCGAGAGGTGGAGTACTCTTAAAGCCAACCAGGGCTTGAGCCACGAGGTGCCTGCATACAGCGCTCACCTGGGAGCATTCTCAGGCCACGGGCTCTGGCGTGCTCCTGCATGCGCTCTAGCGTGGCGCAGCCCTAGGATGTTACCACCTGCAGCTGCTCCTGGCACTCTGCCAGGCGCCATGTTGAGATGAAGTCTAGCCGGGCCCAGCTAAGACCCCAACAATAAGCAATGAGAAAAATGAAAGAACAATTCCAATTAACACTTTAAAACATTAAAAGAAATACATAAAATGGGAGTAAGAAATGTGGTATCAAATAATAAGGGCAAACCTATCATATCAATACAGAAGATACCATGAAGTAAAAAAACTGGTATTTGTGGTATTTGAGAGATTTAAGTAACTCCATGTTCAGCTTTTTGAGATGGAAAGACTTGTTATTGGGCCTTCCTGATCTGGATTTCATCAGGTTTGGAAAGGCTTAGTAAGTGCCCACACTTCCTCAGCTTTGCCTCTTTCTCTGGGCATGGAGGTAGGAACCTCACCAGCCCACCTCCAACTCAAATCTAGAAGGCTCTCACAGTTGTAGGTTCCAGCATCTGATAGCTTTATGGTAGGTCAGAGGAGACAAAACCCTACTGTCTGTGGCCTAGCAGCCATGTCTGTCTCTGGCTGGGGATGCAGACGCAGTGTGTGTGTCCATCTATAGAAATATTTTGTGGCTAAGAACTGTCAAAACATGTGAGCTTGCCTGTGTAGATTTTGGTGCATGGGTCATGGTGGCTTACAGAAGAGGCCCAGAAGCCCAGTAGTAGTGGTGCTGGGTGACCCAAGAGGGTTGCAGGGGGTCTGTCCTCATGCCCGATAACCAGCCCTTTTCTGGGTGTGCTTAGGAACGGACAGTATCCATGGAGTACGCTATGCATCTGTGGGCTGCTTCTGTGAGGTGTATGGCACTACTGGGGTGTGGGGTTTCCTGCCTTTTGCTGCAGTTGATGCAGCTGTGACCAGCAGCCAGGGTCCTTGCATGTCTCAGGTGCTGCACTCCCCGAGAGTGGCTTGCTCCGTGTTCAGCTCTGTGCCACCCCCCTTGTCAGCAGGGCAGGGCACTGGGGAGAGGAAGCTCGGCAGCCTTCAGGTAGCAGCATCCCTCTGCAGATTCCTGGGACAGCCCACTGCAAAGGTGTCCCCTATGATGGTATTTGCTGCTGTATGTGGATGGAATGAACTGCATAGATTGAATTCCTTCTGGTGAGGCCGGCCTAAGTGTGGTCTGTGGGGAGCAAAAAGATTTATATAAAAAGCATAAAGACATGAGGAGCTAAGATGGCTACTTTGGGCAATTAAAATTCAGCCAGTTCCCGTGAGTGCCTGTTGCCCCACCCTGAGGCTAGGTTCTTGACCCACACCCATGCCTTTGTTTTCCCCCATTTAGATAAGATGTGAATAACAAATGCTTCTCCAAAACCTGATTGATGCTGCGCCATCTGGGTTTTGGGGTCTGTGAGGGTACTCAAGGTCAGCCCTCAGTATTTATGTCACAAAGGTTGCTCAATAAAGTTGAACATTTGTTCCCCTTGCAAGGTGTGTGTCTGTGTGCGTGTGCGTGTGTGGTGTGGCGCCGTATTGTTTTTGTCTTATTTTCAGCTCCCAGTTGATCGTCAGAAAAAGAAACTGAGGCAGCAGCTGGCCTGCTGCAGTGGTCGCTAGCAATGGCTGCCTGACAGCAATTTGAATTAAGCTGTGGGTTCACTAAGTGACTTTGCAGTTCCTGCCATAGCTTAACTCAGTCTGATTTTCTTTTCTACCACTGTTTCCTAAGTGAGCTTGTCAGGTTGGCCTTTCCCTCTTTCTCCCTTTGTTAACCCCATCCTGTTCTGACAGCCCTTGTCAGGGTTCAGGGTTAAGCAATACTTTCCTGTTTTTCTGTTCTAGTAACCAGAATTTCTGAGTCTCTGAAAGTCTTTCCCTCCACACACACCTCTGATCAGCGGCTCTCTCATTGCTCCCATTCCAGACTGCAGAGGAGTCAACACTTGCTGCCTAGTTCTACTCTGCCATCTTTGGTCTTCTAGAATTGTATATTCTTAATTGACAATCCCTCTCTGTATCCTGTCCCTGCTTGGGTAGTTGCTGTCACTTCTAGACATGCTGTCTTCGGTAGTTGCTGTCTCTGCAAAATTATAGGGTAAGCCGTTCTTTATAAGCTTGTGAATAAAATAAAGCAGAGACCTGGAGGTCATGGTGGATGGGCTGGCCACATTATGCTTGAAACAGCTCGTTATCCATTTGGCAAATATTTAGTGAACAGCTACCATGTGCCAGGTGCTGGGGTCTGGAATCACCAGGAGCAAAACAAAGTCCCTAGTCTCAAGGAGCGTTCACGCTGGTTGGAGGAGTTAGAAAAAAGCAAGTGGCTGTTGGGGTTTTAGCTGGGCCCGGAGAGACCTCACCTCAAGATGGCGCCTGGCAGAGTGCCAGGAGCAGCTGCAGGTGGTAACATCTTAGGGCTGCACCACGCTAGAGTGCATGCACCAGCACGCCAGAGCTCATGGCCTGAGAATGCTCCCAGGTGAGAGCTGTATGCAGGTACCTCGTAGCTCAAGCCCTGGTTGGCTTTAAGAGTACTCCACCTCTCGCCCTAAAAGACAACAACTACTACTATGGAGACGACTACTACTATGAGGACGGTTACTGTTGGAGTTGCTGTTAGAGGACGTTATGGTTACTGTTACTGTTACTGCTTGGGTAATGTCCTCGTCCCAGAGAGAGATAGAGATAGAGATAGAGATAGAGACAGAGAGATACAATAAAAGAAGCTTGAACCAGCAACGGGTGATTATTGTCTCCATTGGGTCCTCGAGGGTGAGGGTCCTGCGAGGGGGGTGATAAGTGGCCAAGAAAATACACAGAATGCCAGGTGGTAACCAAGTTTATAAAGAGAACCAAGGCGAGTCAAGGGTGTAGAAAGAGATGGGAGTGGGAACATAATTTTGCATGTGGTATCTAGAGATAACCTGTTGGAGGTGAGGGCACAGACTTGGGAACATCTCAGGAAGCGTGCAGACATAGGACACAGTGGATGCAGAGGCCCTGAGAGCTGGGTCAGCGAATTCAAGGGGAGACATGGGCGCCTGTGTGTCTGGGGTCCAGTGAACCCGGAGAGGGTGAAAGGTGAGAACTGAGAAGTGGGAAGGTAGCGGGTGAGGGTCTGGAGGCCCTCGTGAGCGAGACGGGATGTCCATGGAGGGCACAGAGCAGATTGACAAGTTTCCAAACAATTGCTCTGGCTGCTGTGGAGAACAGGCACTGAGCGAGCAAAGGAAGAAGCCAGGGATTGTCAGGAAGCTACAGCACAATCCCGTGGGAGCTGCTTGGCCCACAGTGGCGGAGGCGGTAAGTGGTCAGAGTTTGACTATCTTTTGAAGGCATCATTGATTGGCTTCACTGAAGGGTCACTGTGGGATATGAGAAAAGACATAACGCAGCTCACCTTCAGGGTTGCTGTAGCTTAGGTCTGAAATATGCCCCCAAGGCCTGCGTGTTGAAGGCATGGTCCTCTAAAGAGGTGGGGCTTACAAGAGGTGAAAGGTCACAGGCCGTGGCCTTGAAGGGACGCTGGTCTCTTCCTCTCTGCCTGCTTCCCCTCCACCCTCTGGTGGGCAGCTTTGCTCCACCACTCCGTCCCCACCATGACAGGTTGCCTGGCCACAGGCTCAAAAGTAACAAGGCCAACTGACCATGGACTGACACCTCGAAGCCCAAATAAACCTCTTTTTAAGCTGATTATCTCAGGTAGCTTCTTATAGTAATAGAAAGCAGAGGGGTTTCCCCTGAGAAATTGGAAGAATGGAGGCCTCATTTACCAGCTGGCTGGGGGAAGGTAAGCAGGTTGGAGTGAGAGGAGGAAAATGGGCATTAAGTGTAGATAGAAGCTTGGGGCACCTGTTATACTCCAGCTGTTGGGTAAACATTCCTGTAATTCTGGGAGTGCAGGATAGAAATCTGGGCAGGAAACATGAGTCTGGGAGTCATCCCCATATAATGATGCTTCGGTAGGTAAGAGTAGTAGGTCTCCACTAGAGGAACATGGTTGGGAGAAGATGGGACTTGTCCTGGTGCTGTCCAAAGTTGAGAGGTTGGGAAGGCGAGGATTCAGCACAGCAGAATGAGAAAGAGCAGCCAGAAAGCTCAGCATACAGGAGGCCAAAGAAGAGTTCCACAGATGAGGGAGTGGCCCCCCCAAGGTTGAAAGTGAGTGAAGGAAGGCCCCAGGATGTGCAGTACCAAGGCAACACTAGACGGAAACACTCTGCATCTAGCTAACAAAATGTGGTGTTGCAAGTTTTCTTTTTTCTAGCTGCTCCAGAAACAGAAAGTACTTTATCTGCTTTAATGTGCTGCTTTCAATCTTTTAAAATATCTTAATATTGATTACAAATGTTAGAAAGAAAAAAAAAAAAGCAAAAGCAGACCTTCAGGTTGCACTGGGTTCTATTCTAGCACCCACAAGCTTCCTCTCTGCTTGTGCATGGTGAATCAAATGTGCCCAAGGCTCTGTTCTTTACATACTCTTTGGCCAGTTTCAAGTCATAACAGAAAATGTTAAGTATCACATTCCAAAACCAGACTCTTTGGTGTTGTTGAAACGTCTTCAGAGCTGGTTCACAGGGTGCAGTGGTGTGCATGTGTCTGTGTATTTTCCAACTTTCCTCATGACACTGAACATCTCAGTTCTTCTGACAATACCTCTTTGGGCTCTTCATGTTTCTGGAATTTGCTTCTCTGTTCAACCCCACTGTGAGAAGGCACTTGTATCTGTTGGTTTCACTTGGATCTTCCATCAGTGAGAGTCAGAAAACATGGCCACAGGCAGGTTCCTTTGCAGAGATGCCTGGCAAGGGATCAGGCACTGCACCTGTGAAATCTCAGCACTCAGGTTTTTGTGAAGCACTATTATGAGTTAAGAGGAGTCAATTAAAATGAAGGTTTTAAAGCTGGAGATTTTACAAACAAGATGTTACGGTTTGGCTATGGAATGTCCCCCAGTGCCATGCAGCAGTGTTCAGAGGTGAAATAAGTGAACTGTCTCTAGCCCCCTCAGTGTGTAAGTCCACTCATGAGTTAGTAATCTGAATGGATCACTGGGTGGTAACTGTAGGCAGGTAGGCATGGCTGGAGGCGGTAGGTCCCTGGTCCCTTCCTTTCTGCTTCTGGTCACCATGAGATGAGTAGCTCTCTTCTGCCATGCCCTGCTGCCCTGCTGTTTCTGCCTTGGAGCTACACCCCCAGCCCATTTTACTTTCTTTTTTTAAACATGGTCTTAAGTTGTTGAGGCTGGCTTGAACTTGTCATCTCCTGTCCCAGCCTCCCAAGTACTGGGATTATAGGCATGCAACAACATATTTTTAGATTGGACATTGTTCTCATTCTAGGAGCTGATACTTAGCACTCATACGTGCCCCTAGATGCTGCTCATGTCCCTTGATGGTCAGATTTCATCTATCTATGATCTCTTTTGTACATAACTATGCACTAATACATACTATTTTGCGCTGGTCTCTCTTCACTAAAAAGGTTCCATGTAGACAGGAGTTTGTTTTACTGGTTGCTGTATCTGCAGTGCCTGGTTGTAGTCCAGGAATCTTACTAAATACTCCTCAGAAGGGGAAAGGGATAGGAAATGGGCTGCTCCCGTTTTTCCTTCAGCTTCATTCTTCATGCCAGTGTTTGAGTCTCACCCACATCAAAAGAGGCCAATTTTGATTTCTCAAGTTTGTTCCCTGTCCAGTCCTTGGCAGAAGCTGACAAGGAAGCCGCTCAGTGGCTCTGAGTTTGCCAGCTATAGCAGGGAGGGTGAGGTGGGGGGGGGGGGCGCAAGCCAGAGTTCCCAAGACCCATCCTGCAGAAGGGGCATTTCTAGAGAAGGCCAGGCTATGAGAGGTGGCAGGGCTTAGATCCTGATCCTCAGGACCTACGCATCCTTTTAAAAAGCCGATCACTTTATTGGCTCACAGGAATTTGATGAGTAAGAAATACTTCATGTAAAGCACTTCAGCACACAAAAGATCATGATTTATTACAGTTCATTTTGTGTAGCTCTCTACAGTGGCTGCTTGACATGTTTTCTCATCCTAGCAACCTTGACTTCCTTTTTGAGTAATTATGTCTCCTTCCATTGACTGAAAATTCATTGGGCCTTTCAAAATGGAAACCAAAGAATCCCTAGAGGTTCCTTTTAAATGACCTTCTAAATGTACAACAGGGGCAGGTAAGTGACAGATCCACACCAGTTGTTCTCACTTGCAAAATTGAACCTCCTAGCTCCCTGAACAGGGTACGTCTGTGAGTAGATTCCTAATCAGCATAAGGACTTCATTTAAAATGGATTTTATTTTCTTTATTTTTTTAGTACTGGGATTAAACCAGTGACACTCTCTCAGCTATATCCTTCTTATTTTTAAACAGGGTCTTGCTAAGTTGCTGATGCTGGCCTCAAACCCGTGATCCTCCCAAGTACTGTGATTACAGGTGTGTGCTACCACATCCCACTTGGAAATTGTTTTGAAGGTTCTAGTGAGAACTATCACATGGATGATGCACATTTTTATTTTTACAGTAACCAGGGGTGCTCTACCATTGACACACCTCCCCACCCCCTTCCCTTTTTTAAATCTTGGGAGTCTCATTAAGTAGCTGAGGCTAGCCTCAAACTTGTGATCCTCTTGCTGGCAGTCAGCTCTCAAGGTCGCTGTGGGAACGACTGAGTTGCATCTTTGCTCTTTCACATGAGGATGGGCTGTTTCTGAATCAACAGTTTGGGACTTAGGTAGATACCAGCAGCCCTCTGCGGTCCGGCAGGAGAAGAAATGATAAAATGACTCACCTGCATGCTCACCTGTGCTGAATGGATAGGATGGTAGAGTACACGGAGGTGAAAAGTAGAGACCTGGTGTCAGAAAGAACCTGATACACCTACACTGCATACTTACCTTTGAAGTTCTGCCTCCCCAAAGCAAAACATTCTGCAAATTCCAGAGTCATAAAAATAACCTTCTGCATTTAGTATGAATCTTTCCTGCAGTCAAAACCTTACTTTTCTGTATCAGAAAATATTTACCTGCATTTTCTATAGAACAAGATTAGTCATAATTCCTACTACACAAAACAACAGCTTTGAACCTTTTATTGAACACATATGCCAGGAAATCGACAACATTGTCCTTAACCTAAGAACCATGTGTTAATTGTCCAGTCTTACAGTTTCTGATAGGCTAGTGTCTTACCACTCTCTCAGTTCTAACCCTGGAAGTCAAGGTGAGCCAGAATCACCTCACTTGCATTTTATATTCAGTCCTCTTGGCTGCTTTCTAGTACTAAACTTTTCTTAGGGCTTCCTTTTTAGTATACCTTTGTAGTTTTTTGTTTTGTTTTTAGAGGGGGAAATTCCTTCTGGTGATCATTCACTTTAATTTGGAAACCTTGCCTCTTGCATCATTGTAGCCAATGACCATTCAGGGGTTCAATGACAAAGACAGTGTATCTAACTATCTTTGATAAGGTTGCTGTACTACTTATAGCAAGGACACAAGCTTATTATTATAAATTATAAACCACATGACCCCTGTCCATCTTAACCTTTGGAGGCCTCACGGGAGAGCAGATAAAAATTAAACTTGCTATGACTTAAAAATTAAATAATTTCTTCCTTGACATTCAACAAAGAATACTCTGTCCCCACTTCTTGGACCCTCTCCCCAAAGGCATAAACCAGTATGTTTTCTTTGGTATACCAAGCCAAATGACAACCTTGTGCTCTGGAAAATCAACCTGTTGCTGACTAACACTCTCCAATTTCACTGTGATCAGCTTTAAATGATCCTGAATTGGGAGATATGCCCCTAAAGTAACAAAGCCCATTTCTCATAAAAACTGTCTCTGTTTAAAGTACTAAAAACATTAAAAAGGAAACTGAGTTAGCGCAATTATCACTTTGATGTGATGTAGAGTGCAAGGTAAGATTGTAAATAGACAAACTGTAATAAAGAATTTAATTTTATCTTTATGAAGTATTCTGAAATCAAAGGCTATGATAATACATGCATCAGGCACATCCAACAGAAGACTTTTACAATGGTTTACATTTCTTTTTTATTTATTCCTCGAAACTGCCCGTATTGCAGGTTTTTCATGGATGAAATACGGAACTGAGCAGATTCTTTTTTCTACAAAATTATGGTATAAACTTGCTCAATTTTCTATCTTATTGCTAATAAACCTTACAGGCGCACAGTTTGTAAAGTAAACCCTTTAAGGACTGAATGTGTAGAGCATGCTGCAAGGTACGAGAAATAAGCTAAAAATGAGCATATAAACCTACATCGGGACCAACACAGTACTGAATGCTGGCAAACATTTATCACGACACAGGGAAAAATTAATAGGAGATACAGTTCAGTCCTGAAAGGGTTAAATAGAAACCCTAATATATTATTGTTTCTAACCATCCATCCCACGTTACAGTGCTTGAAAACAAAGTCAAAAGTCTGGCACAGAAAATCACACACGTTTGTTCAGTACTCATCAGAAACACAGCTGCTTTTGAAACCAAAGAAAGTTAACTTGGTTAATAATTGAATAGCATTTTGTTTCAAAAATGAATCCCTCCCTCCCCCCATGGATTTTCTGGTTAACATGACTAGTTAGTTTAGTTCTCAGAGACAGCACTGGGAATTTTCTGTGAGTACACAGATGGTACCAGTTTCATTAAAAACAAGAACCCAAAACCTAATCAGTTACGATGACAAGTCTGTGTGGCAAGAGTGGCAGAGACTTCACTAATTCTAGGTGAGGAGCCATCAGTTGCCACAGTTTCAGAAAAGCCAGTAGTAAGTTAAATAGTATACTAGGGTTCGACTCTGAAATTGTCCGAAATATAAAGGGCATTCTAACATGTAAAATCTTTAGCTTGCCTTCCCAATCTATGCAATAAATTCAGTCAAACTTAAAAAAAAAACAAACAAAAAAACATATTGGGTCACAGGCTCCGATTCTCTGCATATTTTGAGAAATTGCATAGAATCACGAGAGTATAAGATACACTTTCAAAGGAGAATTTTAAAAAGTCAAACATACTATAACTGAAGCATTCAACATTCTAAAAGAGTCTTTATGAGGGTACATGACCAGCATTTCTAATGAGGCATCACTGGAAGAGAGACATATTCTACCATATATGGAGGACAGGCTCTCATAAGCCATATACTGAAAATTATATGAGTCCATAAACAAGGATGTATTAAAGCAGCAGACAAAAGACCTACTGATGAACAGTAAGTACAACAGATGTATCATTTCACTCTCTAGTCTGTGGTATGAGAATGGCATAAAATAGGTGGGGAAAATGACTGTAATACGTACATTCTTGGATTTTTCAAACAAAGAAAACAGCAAAAGGGTTTACAGTCTAATATTTCAATTATCTTTTAAAATAAGCAAAAGCTTATTTTAATATAACCATGAACTTGGAAATTATTTTCAGCTACAAAGTTGAGTGGAGAATAATTTGTTCTTCAAAAAGCAACTCATTTGTTACTGGTTAATTTAATATGATTTCTTAACTAAAGACCAAATCTAAGAAGTGGAGGAAAATCTGTGGCCTAAGTGAAGCAGCACTGAAAACATTTTCATGCTCTCAACAAAAAGCACTGTGTAATGACTACTTCCATGGGTCAACAGAGAGAAGGATAAGTACTCCTCAGAAATAAGCAAGTCTGAAAGGAAAAGCCACAGAGCGGTTACAATAAAGAAAGATAAGGCCACAATGAGTTCTGCCCTTGATCACTAGACTAAAAGTGTGAGGCAGGATTCGCTTATAAGAGACTTGAGTGACTGGAGCAGATAAGGAGAGAAAAGGCTATGTAGTATAATGCAGCCTGGGGGTGACTAAAAAGGCTTGCAGTAAAAGAAAACCATGGTTTTACAAATGACTTTCCCCTTGAAAACTGAGGAAAAGGCAATTTAAAGATGTTAGGAATAGTAATATTTACAGTGGTATAATGGTGAAGATAGCAAAGCTGGGGAAAGAAAAATACTCCTAATATGTGCGTTTTTAAAAGTGAAAACTTTCAAAATAGCCCAGGATACCAGAAAGACACTGGAAACGCTGTAGGAAGTTATAGTTTTGCATTCATAAGGTACTTGTGGCTCCTGTTTTACGGGACAGTAAAAGCTTACCACAATCTAGAGGTAGTTTTTACTCTAAGAAGAATGATTGTATTACTAAGCTGTGTCCTAGAACATACACACGTGGCTCCTGCACTAAATATAGCCTGATGAGTTTGCTGTAATTTCTAGGAAACTGAACAAAGGCATAACCAAAACACAGGAATGGAGGCAACTGGTGAGAAACTGGTAAGATTAGCAATGCAAGGCTGGCACACAACCCTAAACGCAATCAAATCAAAGAAATGTTTTCTGCGTACTCAGGAAACATTTGTGGAGATGCTCAGTACTGAGGAAGAGGAAATAAAAAAGGCAGAGAGAAAAATGGAAATATAAGTTACATTTGCATTTTTATAAACTTACAACTATCTGTTTCTAAGGTACTGTCTTCCAGCTATTTTAGTTGATCATCTAATAAAAGTATTTTATGTTTTAAGATTACAATGATGTCCTGGACTAGACTATAAAAAAAGTAATGACAATAAAACATATTTTTATGAGATTTTCCTCATTCTAATATAAGGGCACCATCTACCACTTGGTAGCAAATATTTGTCATGATATTTTTTGTCATTTGCCAACAAGGCAGAAAATACCCTGGTGAATGAAATCACTGGGAACAATCCAAGTTCAAAATAAAATGTTTAACTTACACATAATACAAGTTATGTACAAGATTAGGAGGGGTAAACCTGAACAGATGCTGGAATACAGATGTGTTGATGTACAAGAAAAGGGGAGAGAATACTTCAAATACCAATATGTTCTGTGCCATTAACTCATTGACTAAATGGCCACACCAAATTCCATGTAAATGTTAGAACCTCTCGGATTACCACTATAAATACAAAAAAAAAAAAAAAAAAAACACAGAAATAACTACCAACAGTGTCTGAGAATAGAGACTAAGTTAACGTACATTGCATGTATTGCAGGCAAGGCAGAGGCATTTCCTTTAAAGCTTTTGCACAGACTTCATATAATCTTAAAAACAAAAACAAAAACAAAAACATATTCAGGCCTTTATAAGATTTGACTTGCTGAAATCAAAATTTCAACTCATGAAAAGTCAGAAGACTTCAGCTTAAAAAAAGTTCCAGCCTTAGACCAAAAGAACCTGGAAGAGTATAGTAATTAAACAAGTATGGTCAGACTTAGAACCTGAATGTACTTTAGAGCAAAAGCTCAGAGGGCGTGGGGAGAACAACCTATTTGGTAACAAGGTGTACTATATACTGTGATATAAAAAAAAAGGTATGGTGAAAATGTACCTTTTACTAAAGCTTATACAAGTTCCTTGGTCCATGAAAACTATGTTAAATTTGTGCCTTCTAGTTTGCTTAACTTTTTCTCCAGCCACGTATCTATTTCTTGCCCATTTAAACAAAACCAAACAAAAACAACCACCCAGCCAAACAACAACAAAAAAGATGAAAAAACTTGATTTCCAATAGTTTGTACATTTTGATGTTTTGTTTGTTTTACTGTGGCTTCTGCATTTCAAATCAGCACTTGCAGGTAACGGGGATTTTTTTAATATTATCACCTGGTATGAAAAGTTTTCCCAAGAAACCACAAAAGATTGTTCATTTTTTTCCTTTCCTTTTTTTGTAACTTTTTGCTGCACTCGGTCAGTTAAAGTCCTAGCAAAAAGACGGTAGTTAGGACACCACTGTTGCTGTAGATGATGTGACGCTGGTTGAATTTGTGCTGGCATTTGTGTAACTCCCCTCGCTGTTTGTGTTTGACTCGTTAGAGGGCACTTGGCTTGAATTGGCTCGAAGGATTGCTCCAGCTGCGCTGCAGTGTGGCCGTGGCCCTGGTTCTGGTGTGTAGGTAAAGGTAAGGCTGGTGGAATAAATGATTCCATCATTACGGACCAAAGTTACTGGAACCTGGACTGGCTGCCGGACCCATCTCCAACCTTCCCGGAATGCAGAAATGTCTGGGACAACACAGAGCATGCTCTCGCCACATCTGAGGAGGGGAAAGCAAATCATGTAAAAAGCACTTTAGAAAGCAAAGTACATTTCAGAAGTGAGATTTACAAGGTTACTTAATACACTACAATGAATGTCAGGAAAGAATTTCATGTACCCACAGCCCTCACCACCTCTGGGGGATCTAAAAAGTTTTATCCAGTACCTGTACATTGTTTCAGCTTCTACATCCCCAAACCACACTCGTAAATTTGGAGTGAAATTCTGTCCTGTAAGTTCAAGCATTGCTACGTCCCCGCCGCCATTCAACTGCAATTTATAGAAAATCATGTTGAAACAACTTTTCATTTTTCATTAAACTACACAAATTAGGTTCTCATTCAATTTTCATTTGTGAAAGTTTATAAATTTAAAGTTGTAAAATGTTTCTTTTAAATGACATGATTACAAAGCTAGCTAAAAATATTTCAAGACAATATACAAGTTGGTTTCAATTTAAATTTTCTTTCATGTATTTATGTTGCTATTTTCATTTTTATTAACAAATGATGCATAACAAAATCCCCAGATTACAAGATTTAAAGAAGAAATTGAAATTACTATGAAATAAAATTTTGCTAAGTCATAGCTGAGAGCAGTTGCAAAAAGCTAAGAGCCACATTGTGACTAAGTGGTCTTACCTGAAGACTTTCTACGACAGGCACAGGGGTGACTGGGGCAAGGACAGGACCCATTCCCTCATAAAATGTATACTCTGCCTTATCTGTGCTAATGATTGTCCAGGAAGCTCCATCATTTATCATCTCTTTATTTGGTTCTTTGGGGCATGGAGTGGCCTTATGAAGAAAAAATGTTCAGAAATGGAATTTTATATACATTGCAGTATAAGAGAGTTTACCAAATAACATTCATACAGTGGTGTTATTAACAAGGAGAGACTTCAGCAAAAAAATTGTAAATTTCCTAAGGCATGCTGCTTTGCCAATCAATCCCTAAGTAAATGTAATTAGAATATCACTATGGAAACCCCACAGATAGCAGTTCTTGTTACAATATGAAATACTTCAGTAACATATTAAATAATATCTTTCAAAATATCCATTAACTGTATACCATGACTGGTACAATTTCATTAATAGAAGATCAGTATCTGAGATGTGAAATAAATGTTTAAAATTCTTTAGGGTCTGCTAAGAAAGTGAGACAGGAGTCCCTTATGTTTAGAGAGCAGTTGGAAGCTTATGTACTTTGAATGTGAGGGAACCAAGATCTGAACTGGCAAGCTCCTTCCCCTCTAGTAACAAACCTAGACTGGGGACCTAGCACGCTCCTTAGTGTGTGGGCCTGTGACCATCTCTCTGGGATGGAAGTTTACAAAGCAATTTTGCAAAAGCTACGACTAGCCCACTAAATCAAATGCTAATCTCATAAATGTCTTCTTGAAAGCCTTCTGAGTAAATGTAGTTAAAAACTAGATTTTGAAACATGTTGTCATTATTATCTTGGGAGACCCCAAGTTAAATCTGATGACAATTTGAACGCTCTCAGAAAAAGGCTTTCTCTATACACTGTGTGCACATAATTTCAAAGGACTCACTGAACACTGGACTTCTACTGTTAGATATTCTGAGGCGCTCCCTGTTTCCCAGATTAAGAACCCTGGAACTGGAAGTTAATTGTTTCTTTGAGAATATTTTCATAGTTTGGAGCTCTTCCTCCTGAGGGGAAGATCACCAGCATGTCTGAGGACTCTGTGTGTTAAGGACCTTTGGGCCTGAGATAATATCTGAATACAGCTTCATGTATTTGGATACAACTAATAGCAAGTGATTATCCTGTGTTTCTGTTGCTAATCTAATAGCTCACATTTTATTTATTTATGTATTGTCTTAGGGATCAAACCCAGTGTCTCGAGTACCACTGAGCCACACACCCTCAGCCCTAGTTTGCATATTTAGATTTCACAAGTAATTTATAAACATACCTGAAATTGAATTATTCTTTCTTGAGAAAGGCACAAGTACATTCTTTCTGTATCCTTAAGGTAAAATGCACATTTGTGGAGTTGTGACACAGGATCATCTGCATCCAGTAATGCCGTCTGCTTATCAACTTTCCTAATTATCTATATTTCAACAATTAAAAAGTAAAAGGTCAATCACATATGGAAAAAGTGTTCATTTTGTACACTGTCAAGAGTATACAAAGTATATGCTATATAACAACATCCCAGTTACTTGTCCTATACCTACATATAGAAAAACATTTATAAACAATAAAAACAGAATTAAAAAATTCTTTTAGATTGCATGCATGTCAAAATGTGGAAACTGTCATCTTCTTCCATGAACATCTAAAAGAACAGGGCAGAGAGGCACTTGTAGACCAGTGCTTTTCAAACATTAATCATAAAATCATTCTGACCTAGCAGGGTTCATGTGGGGGCCTGATATTCTGCATTTTTAACCAATTCCATGTTAATGGAATGTATGTTAATGCTGCTGTTATACAGATCATATTTTGAGTAGCTAGTTCTGATGACCTTTCCATTAATATCCAAATATTCCAACATCAGAAGGAAAAACTCCTAGAAGGCTACTGTGGATGTGCTAGTCAGTGCAGACACTTTACATCCATTATCTAATTACTTACATATTAAACTAATTTTGCAGATTAGGAAATGGGTTCAGAGAGCTAAGGAAAATTGTTCTAAGTTCCCAGTTTAGTAGCCAAAGGACTAGACCACAATCCTAGAGCTAGCTGACTGATCAGCCTGACCTCTTCATCCACAAAACACATTATAGATAGCTGAAGGACAGTACTAACAAGCCTTAAATGACACTTAACATGTAGAAGATAATTATTAAATAAATGATGAGGAGGATGATAAAGAGGATAAAGAGCAAGATTTGATACAGCAAAACTGCTTTTACTCTCACTTCCCTTTCTACTGGTCATTCCCAACAGCAAGCAAATGTTATGACTACTTCTCATCTTAAAATCAAGAATAAAGAAAACCCTTTCCTGACTACATGTCATCCCCTCCCCCATGCAACCCTTTTCCAAATCTGTTCCCCTTGAAAGCAAAGGCCTCTTCCTCACTGTCCCATCTCCTGAAGTCTCTCCAGTTTTTTGTTCTAAAGACTATACTACAGCTGTTTGTCAAGACCACCAGAAATTCCAGACAGATGAATCTCATGGCATTTCTCTGTCCTCATCTAACTTCACCTCTTTGGAAGCATCTGACACAGACATTCTCCTTCGGAAGTTACACCTGCTTTACAGACCTGTAGAATACCCAGAGAGTCCTCAGACCTCACCTCTTCTCTATAATCTACACTCTATGCACTAGTTAGAGGTTGGCAACTCCCAAATTTAGATCTCCAGCCCTATCCTCTCTCCTACTATTAAATTGCATATTTAACCATCTACTTAACATTTCCACTTAAGATGTTTAATATCCACATCTCAAGTTTAAAATATCAAAGGCAGAATTTTGATTTTACTCCTAAATTTGATCCTTCCTCAACCTGCAGTTCAATAAATGGCTTCCACTGCTACATCCCTATGCTCTTTTTCCACAGCAGCCAGAAATATCCTTTTAAACATAACGGACCAACATGCCATTAAAAACCCTCCAGTGGCCTTCTCTCATACAGGTAAGATAAAAGTCCTGAGCCTACATACAGAGGGCCCTCTGAGATGTTAGCCCATGGCTAACCTTGCAGCTTCATTTCCTGCCCTTGCCCCTCCTCCCTCTGCTCTGGCTGCGCTGCTTTCCTCATCAGTTGTCACCCATCCCTGACTAAAGTTCACTGTATTCATACTGTGTGCCTGAGATGTTCCCTGACTTCATTCAGGTCTCTGATCAGTTACTTCAGAAGACTTCACTCCTCAATTCTCCTTCTCTTAATTCCATCTTTTTTTTTTTTTTTTTTTTTTGCGGTACTGGAGATTGAACTCAGGGGCATTCTACCTCCAAGCTACACCCCCAGCCCCCCAGCCCTATTTTTTATTCTATAGTTTGAAACCGGGTCTCGCTAAGTTGCGGAGTGCCTCACTAGGTAGCTGAGGCTGGTCTCGAACCCGGATCCTCCGGTCTCAGCCTCCCGAATGCTGGGATTACAAGCGTGCGCCACCACGCCCGGCTTCTTAATTCCATCTTAATTGGTGTTTTCATTACTATGTAACACACACACACACGCACACAGGTTTTTTGGGGTTTCTTTGTCTCTGTACCAAAAAGTAAGCTAAGGAGGAGAGGAACTCTGTCTTGCTTGTACAGTATCTCTGGCATCTGGCAGTGTTGGGCACACAGGAGGTGCTCCGGACTATTTGGAGAAAAGTATGCACACATGTAACACTGTTGCATAATCAGTAACAACTCATGGATGATTGTGAAGACTGAATTAATGCATGTGAAAGTGCTTACAATAGTAGCCAGGCATGGTGGTGCACACTTGTAATCCCAGCATTCGGGAAGCTGAGACCGGAGGATCCGGGTTCGAGGCCAGCCTCAGCTACCTAGTGAGGCACTTCGCAACCTAGTGAGACTCGGTTTCAAAATAAAGAATAAAAAATAGGGCTGAGGGTATAGCTCGGAGGTAGAACGCCCCTGAGTTCAACCCTAAGTACTGGAAAAAAAAAAAAAAAGTGTTTACAATGGTGCCATTAATATTACCCAGTAGTACTGGCTTTTATTACTATTTATGCCTCATTTATACTAAAAAGATCATTTTGCTTCAGCAAAGCCATAACTACATGAAACCCCAACCTTTAAAGTTAATATTCCTTTAATGTTCCATATTCCTCATAGTTACACATTTTTAGTTCTGCAGTGTTTTTTTGTTTTTGTTTTTGTTTTTCAGTACTGGGGATTGAACTCAGGGGCATTCTACCTCCGAGCTATACCCCCAGCCTTATTTTTTATTCATTATTTTGAAACAGGGTCTCACTACTAAGTTGCGGAGTGCCTCACTAAGTAGCTGAGGCTGGCCTCGAACCCAGATCTTCCAGTCTCAGCCTCCCAAATGCTGGGATTACAAGCGTGCGCCACCACACCTGGCCTGCAGTGTTTTTAGTCAGAATACAGTCATCCTCCTGACAGTAGTTTTTAAGTTAAAAGGGAGACATTACACTTCTAACAATTGTACCTTCTAAGACAGTCTGTGAGACTTAACAAAACATTTCAATTCAATGCTAAAGTCTTATGGTTGTATTTTAATTCAGTGAGGTTTAGATTTTAGAGAAATATCTCATTTTAAAAAATGACAGAAGTCTAAAGATTTCTGTATGTCACAGGAGCACTTACTTAAGTGTCTTAACCACTGTTTTTCTCTAGAACTCAGTTATCTGTGTACTCTACTTGTTTTACCACCAGCTAATAGTAGGCAGCACACTGACAACATGAGCCACATCTGTTTTTTTCATTTGCCCAACAGCTCTTTGGACACAGACACTGATAAATGACCTCACTCTTGACAGGAAAGAAACCAAAGATAGCACCAAACTCTTGCCATGATAACTTCTTTTTAAAAAATACCTTTATCAGTGCATTGCAATATACAGCCTAGTGAGGCTCAATGCGATACAAATATACATGCACACAGCACTTGGTGTCTTTCCTTCCCATTCCACCTTGCTCCCCCCTCCTTATACACGTTAGTGAAATTGACAGAGAGAACTTCATATAGCACCATACGATTATTTGAACTGCTTCCTTCCTTAATTCTTCTTCTCCCAACTCCCTCCCCCAATCCCCTTCTATTGTACAGGTCTCTCTCCACATTAAAGTTAAAGTCCCTATGTTTCCCATTTTCTTTCTAGCTTCCACATATGAGAGAATATATACAACCCTCGACTTTCAAAAACTGGCTGATCTCACTTAGCATAATATTCTCTAGTTTCACCCATTTTCCTGCAAAGGTCATAATTTTGTTCTTCATTATGGTTGAGTAGAATCCCATTGTGTGCATATACCACATTTTCTTTATCCATTCATCTGCTGACTGACACTTGGGTTGGTTCCATAATTTGGCTATAATGAATTGTGTTGTTATAAACATTTTAATTATAAAGAAAAGGAAATTTGAGGAAATAGGTAATATAAACTTATTACAACTTGGATATGTGTGTGGTGAATTGTATGTTCAGAAATTATCAGGGGTCACTCTGAGTAACTGGTGCTTTCCTCTAAGCTAGATTTGTAGATACTTGATACAATATTTATCATATTTCAGAGGTTAAATGAATATAGCCCTACAGACAGGAAACACATCTTATTCATATTCCTAACACTGCACCTGCCCAGTAATTATTGAGTGAGTTTGTTACTGGGTTGTTCAACCAAATTGAGCAATATACATTGTACACCTTATAATAGATAATGGCTATTTGTATTAATTTCACCAATGGATGACATCATAGGAGTGGAGCTGTAATGGTGACAGTACAGATCTTAGATGCCCACACCCCCAGAGTTTCTGACAACCTTGATGAAACATGTAGTAGGCGTTAACAGGTTTTTTGTTAGTTGGCTAGAACTGCATAAACTGTTTTGAGAGTACCCTACAAAACAGAATTTTCACTAGAACACTTATCCCACTGAAACTTGGTCAGGGAGGGAAAATGTTTTCCAAGCAAAGCTCTCCAATGAGGTTGACATTTTAGGAAGTATTAAAAGCAACTTTCAGATAAATAGGATAGGATTATCTTTTTTAAAGCATATGGGTGCTATAGAAGTTTGTGGTTGTTGATAACTACAAGTGGAAGTCAAGAGGTGTAAGAAATGGTGCAGATATCTAAAGCCTACCTATGATTTTGAGAAAAGTTGTCAGAATTCCTCAGTCATGGAATTTCTAGAAAGACATTTATCAGCATGTTAATGATGGTACTACAACTTTTTCTAACATCTTCTCTAAGTTAACTTATTTTAACTTTTTATAATGAGAACCACATAGTTTTGAGTGTAAAAGATTCAATTAAAGATGACTTTCAAGCAAGATAGACTACTTGTGCTTTACATTAAACTTTAAGTGAAAACACTATTGTATGATTTGGCTCTGTCTTCTAAGTGGTCCCCATGTAAGCTGTTGCATACCAGAGGTATAAGCCTCTGAGCATGTGCTTCTGGTGCTCAAGCAAAGCTAACAACACCATCCTTGGAATAGGATGAGACACAATGAATGAGAAGAATTGAGTAAATGTTGATTTGTTTGCTTTTTTGTTTTCTTCTTTCCATTTTTTATACTCTTCCTTCTTTACCTTCACACTTTTTAGAATTCATTGCAGTTTCACGGTTTTACAGATTCATTCTACCACATTTCATATATTTTAGCTTATTAAATTGAAATGGGAAGTGAATCATCTTATACAACCATAACATAGAAAAACAAAACAAAAACCCTCAAAATAAAAACAAACAAATGACACATTTACTCAGACAATTGTAGCCTTGCCTCTGCATTAAAATAGCCTACAAGGTCTATAATAGCCAATAAACTTTTCATCAGAGATACATATAAAGTATGTTAAGTAAATGTTTTTCTACTCACCTAACACCCTCAACCTGACTTGGATGAAACTTATTTATAAATCCTGTCATCTTTAGTACTACTGAATTATATTGTTTCAGAAAAGGAGAAGAGTTTTAAGGAACTTTTTTTTTTCACTTTACTAAGACTTTTATTTTCACTTTACTAAGAAAAGTAATTTTACAGTTTCACAATCTTCTAGTGAAAAAAAGCCACAAATCCTATGCCTCTTTCCTAGAATGTAAGAAACATCAATTTTATTAAATCTATCTTGTTAGAGTAGTCTAATAAAAATTATGCTTATATTTTAAAAGAATAAGAATTTCTATGCTTTTGAAAACTTGGTCCTATAGCATAATACAGCAGATAGCACACAAAAATGAATACAGTGTCTTTGCATTAGTAAGGAATGCACTGTAATTTATAGTGCCCTCTATCGAACATGTTCAGATATATAACCAAAAGGAAACTGACACCAAACTTTAGAATGTACTTATAAAAAAAATAGGTCCTGCCTTAAAGCACATCTGAAATAAGGTAGAGTATAATTATCAGCTATAAGAAATAAAGATTATTGACATTATCTTTTTAAATTCAAAAGCTTAACATTGAGGTATACTTCTATATCTGAATTTTATGCTTTCCATGTTTTAAGTGTTAGTTTTTACTTGACACATCACTGAAGCAGAAGTAGAGCCTTACCAATCTTGGGAGTGCCATGCCAGTAACTGAACATACAAGTTTGACTGTCTGTCCATAATGGATGTAACCATCTCGGACTGTGAATTCTTCTCCTTCTGATTCATCATCATCCACTGTAGCAAGTGGAAAAAGAGATCAACTTGTCACCCATTGAAATTTATTATTTGCGTAGAATGACAAAACAATCTATACAAACATCTCAGTAGTAAAAGAATTTAATGATGCACATTTTTATACTCACAGAGATGAATGTAAAATGCTCCCCACTGCTGTGAACTGGCATGGAAATTACCTCCTTCTACATGCAAGTATCTGGTACTAACTGTCTGGGATCGAAGTCGATTAAACAAAGCCACCTTTGTTCCTGAGGCAATGCATACTGCAAAGAAAAAGAGCCTCTGTTTATGTGACTGGGGTAGGTGGGGGAGGGGAAACAGGACAAGAAGGGTCTTCAGCTTGTCAAGTTATGATTATTTATTAATATTTAACAGTTAACAGATTCTGATGACAAACATTTTAATCTGAAAAAATACAGATCATAAGTCAAATCTTATCAATGTCAAGCTAATGATACAAAATATGTTCATAAAAGTCCTTTTAAAATGAGACCTACACAGTACTTAATGATTTAATGTAGTGCTGATCATTAAAGGGAAAATTATTTTAAAAATATTACATGCCAGTCGGGTGTGGCAGTGCGCACCTGTAATACCAGTACTTGGGAGGCTGTGACAGGAGGACCGCAGGTTCATGGCCAGCCTCCCCAACTTAGACTTCGTTTCAAAATGAAAGAATAAAAATAGGGCTAGGGGTATAGTTCAGAGGTGAATGCCCCTGGGTTCTATCCCCAGTACCACACACACACACACACACACACACACACACAAAAAGTCCGAAAATATAGACATAGATAGTAACTTCCTCAATAAGACAGCTATAGCTCAGGAAATAAGAGGAAGAATCAATACATTAATAAATCAATAAAAGAAAAGCATGAAGAGTAATCCTACAGAATGGGAGAAAATCTTGGTCAACTACCCTTCTGACAGAGGATTAATATCCAGAATATATAAAGAACTCAAAAAACCTCCCAAAAAAACCAAATATCCCTACCAATAAATGGGCAATTGAACTAAACAGACACTTCTCAAAGAGGAAATACAAATGGCCAAGAAATATATGAAAAAATGTTAACATTTTTAGCAACTGGGGAAATGTAAATCAAAACATTGAAACTGCACCTTACCACAGTTAGGCAATCATCAAGAATACAAATAATAGTGGCCAGGATGCATGGAAAAAGGAACACTCAAGCCGGGCGTGGTGGCACACACTTGTAATCCCAGCATTTGGGAGGCTGAGACCGGAGGATCTGGGTTCGAGGCCAGCCTCAGCTACCTAGTGAGGCACTCCGCAACTTAGTGAGACCCTGTTTCAAAATAAAGAATAAAAAATAGGGCTGAGGGTGTAGCTCGGAGGTAGAATGCCCCTGAGCTCAATCCCCAGTACTGCAAAAAAAAAAAAAAAAAAAAAAAAAAATTTACAACCACTATGGAAACCACTCTAGAGATTCCGTAAGAGACTAGGAATGGGATACCATAAGACCCAGCTATATCACTCCTTGTTATTTATCCAAAAGAACTAAAGTCAGAATACTACAGCAATACATGCATACCCATTTTTATATCGATGCAATTCATAATAGCTAAGTTATGGAACCAGCCTAGGTGTCTGTCAAATGGTATATATACACAGTGGAGTTTTACTCAGCCATAAAAAAGAATGATTATGTTATTTGCAATTAAATGGCTGTAACTTGAGAACGTGATACTGAGAGAAATAATCCAGACTCAAAGTCAAGGAATATGTCTTCTCTTATATGTGGAAGCTACAGAGAATAAAGGAAAAAAAAAATGACCTCATGAAAATGGAAAGGAGACCAGTAAAGGAGAGGGAATGCATCGAAAGAGGAGTTACTAGGGAATGAAGTTGACCAAATTATGTTATGAGCATGTACTAATATTATACAATCCCATATTCATGTATAATTATAATGCATCAATAAAAATAAATGTTCAACAGTAGAAATTTGATTAAACAAATTATACTATTATAATTTTCACATTTAGATGATGTGTATTTAAATTCATTGATAAAAAAGTATATCTCCGGAATATCACTGAATGGAAAAGCAACTATAAAGCAATGTGGTCCCATTAGGCAAATGTATTTTATGTGACTGCATGTGTCTCCACATTCTTGCATTCAATCCTACAGAACATCTGCATAGGAAAGGATGTGCTTCTGAATATTGTTATTTTAGAGAATACTGTTTTCCAAAATACCTTAAATGTTACATTGCATAAAAATATAATATATAAATATTAAGGTAAATAATATGGATGTCAAAAACACATCCAGGTACATTAGAAAAATATTCTAAAAATGAAATATGTTCTCTATTATCAAGAAACTAATATTCAATACAAATACAAAATTAAAGAGATTAAATGAAAATACATAATTTTAATTGGAAATAGCTTGAACATAAAGACATCATATGCTTCCTGGTGCAGGAGATACATGACTATCCATAAAGTAGCATTGCCCTTCAAGTAACAAAGAACAAGCTTAAGATTAACCACTGACAAAAATTCTCCCCTGAATAAACTTTACAGTGGGTCCTCTGAACATTCCTTATTACTAGTTTTTGTCCTTGGGCCTTGTCATCGGTTACTTAAGCCCAGTTGTAGCAAATCTTAAATTATGCTCCCAACTTTTGATGCATGATCACCTTTGCCTGCCTTTAGCAGGACTCAAGAATTTCCCTACCATTGACGTCGCCTCCTGGCTAAATCCCCACTTGTCTTTGTGGTATTTTGAAATTCAACTTGGTTCTATAATTAAGAAATTATAATTAATTTTTCTATTGCAATAGTATTGAATGAAATCTGTCCTTTCATTAGTATCCATTTATTTCTGGCACTACCAATTTCAGAAAATACATTACACTACACCAAAAGAATAAAATTAGCAAAATCAATTATGTGAAAATCTCTAATGGTTGAAGACTCTTGAATCAATAAATTATGGGGCAGAACACAGATTAAAGCACGTTTAATGATATGTCAAGAGCCGGGTATGGTGGCACACACTTGTAATCCCAGTACTTGGGAGGCTGAGACCGGAGGATCCAGATTCGGGGCCAGCCTCAGTTACTTAGTGAGGCCCTCTGCAACTTGGTGAGACCCTGTCTCAAAATAAAGAATAAAAAATAGGGCTGGGAGTGTAGCTCAGAGGTAGAATGGGTTTTGTAGTACTGGGTTCAATCCCCAGTACTACAAAAAAAAAAAAAAAAAAAAGGTATGTCAATACAATATATGTTACAATAGCTAGAGAATTTCAATTTTGAGTCAAATAAATTGAAAAATCGACATTTTAGACAATTTTAAATTTGAACAGGTTTGATATTTGATGATACCAAACAATATTTTTTCTTATAGTTGTTTTTAATGTGATCATGGTTTGTGATTGCATTAAAAACAAGAGATAGTTGGGTGTGGTGGCGCACGCTTGTAATCTCAGCATTTGGGAGGCTGAGACCTGAGGATCCAGGTTTGCAGCCAGCCTCAGCTACCTAGTGAGGCACTCCACAACTTAGTAAGACCCTGTTTCAAAATAAAGAATGAAAAATAGGGCTGGGGGTATAACTCAGAGGTAGAATGCCCCTGAGTTCAAACCCCAGTACTGCAAAAAAAAAAAAAGAGACCTCTATCTTTTATAGTCACACAAATATCTGCAGATGATATGTCTCAAATTTGTATCAAATTATGAGGAAAGTGGGGCTAGAATGGGGTACAGATAAAGACAAAATGAGATGTGACCTGAAGTTAAGATTATTGTTGAAGTTAGAGGATGAACACAAGGACTTTCATTCCTTTATGCAATTCTGTCTACCTTAGTGTGTATGAAATTTTCCATAATATTAAGTAAATGGTGACATTAATAAGAATAAGTGGAATAAAATATATTTATCATAAAAACTCACGAAGCCATAATGGAACAAAATAAAAAGCAGCAAACAAAACTAAAACCCTAAAACTTCACTTGTCACTTTCAAAGAATATTTCATTACTCTGCAAAATCAGTAAATATTTAAGCATTTATCTTGCCCTTTCTTCAATATTTTGAGGCAAGTAGCTGATATAACAAAGTTCTTTGTAGAAAAAACTCTGGTTAACAAATGTAGAAGTCAGAAATCAAAGAATTGGAAAATCACTATTTTGCAGTACTTAATGAAATAATGGCTACTGTAGCCATTAGGTTACAGGTTGCCCAAGAGGCTTTATAAACACTTTACACTAATAGCTAAACTTAGTATAATCAATTTTAATGTGACAAAAAAGAGATAACCAGATATTATACAATTTCTGATCTGACAGAAATAACCAGCTAACTTTAAATGTCTAACTGCTTGTTCACAGAAAATATGACAAAGGAGCCGGGCGTGGTGGTGCACGCTTGTAATCCCAGCATTCGGGAGGCTGAGACCGGAGGATCCGGGTTCGTAGCCAGCCTCAGCTACCTAGTGAGGCACTCCGCAACTTAGTGAGACTCGGTTTCAAAATAAAAAATAGGGCTGGGGTTATAGCTCGGAGGTAGAATGCCCCTGAGTTCAATCTCCAGTACCGCAAAAAAAAAAAAAAAAAAAAGAAAATATGACAAAGGATAAATAGACATATTTATTTATCCATATTCAGAATATGGAAATTCCACAGGAAACATGACCCAGTTTGTTCAACAAATAAACGATAGAGAAGGGAAAAAAGGGGGGAGAAAGAAGAAATGAGTTTAAAATTTGTGGACACTGGATGTAGGTTTGAAGAAACCAACTATAAAATGAAACAAGACAAAATAAAAAAAAAAAAACAAGTATAAAAAGACATTTGTTCAGATAACCTCATAAATCTGTACATGGAATAGAAATTAAATGTTATTATGATACTAATGTCTAGTCTAAAATTCTATCAAAACAGTAGTCTACCAGAGATACTAAAAATTTTGTTTAAATTCTCACAACCCATTTAGTATTTTTCAAAGAGGAGCTTTTGACATTCTGGGTAAACCAATTCTTTGTGGAGTGGGAACTATCCTGCACATTGCAGGACATTTAGCATTATTAGCCTAAAAGACCTAATGCCAACATCACCTCCTCCCTAGTCACTGTAACAATGGAAGGAAAAAAAACCTATCTTCTCAAATGCCCCTAGGAAGCAGTAAAGAACCAATTCTGATTGAGAACTACTTCAGTTAGCCAAGCACTACTACCCATTTTCAATTAGAAGAAAAGACAATAACTAAGGGCCAAAAAATGTAAGACTGAACTGGCTACTGAAAAAGCAGTTTAATTTAAAGAAGTTTATCTTATCAATGCATGGTGGGAGTTGGAGACCAGAAAACTCAGGTATACATACAGTCAGCATTTTTCAATGACTGCTTCTTTTTGGAAGGTTTGGAGATGACTTTTATCCGCTTGCTGAGGAACACACCAATGTCATCACTGTTGCCATAGAACATCTTGACAGACAACATAAAGTGTTTTCTCTTGTCTGAATCAGATATGTACAATGTTTTGGCTGTGCAATAGTTCTGTGAAAGAAAAGAAAGGTTTTAATAGCACTGAAACCTTGCTGGTTATATATCTAAAACTCAGAATGGCCATGACTAGGTTTGATCAGATTTGAATGAAATAATCCCAATGGACAGCTCATAAAGCCAACTGTAAAAATAACTGAAATTGATCTCTGAAGAGAAAGTACAAAACCTTTCATATCAAGTCTATCAAATACAAACACTGGCAACAGCACAGAGGTACTCCTGTAATCTCTCCAACAATTTGAGAGGCTGAGGCAGGAGACTACAAGTTGGAGGCCAGCCTGGGCAACTTGGCAAGATTCTGTCTCAAAAAATTAAAAGAAATGAGGATGTAGCTCAGTGGTAGATTCCCCTGGGTTCAATCCCCACACTGCAAAAAACATAAACAAACAAAATCACTGTAGGGGCATATGACAAGAGGTATGCCTCATCCTTTCTCTTGGGCACTTCTGGAACTTGGTTCTCAAGGCTCAGTTATGGAAACTGAACATCACAGCAGAACGGAAACTGAAGTTCTTGGTGGTTGGAAAGCTATTATCCTAACTTTTATTCTGATTTCCCAATTGAAATCCTTCCAGAAAATCCATGTACAGCTAGTATATGATATGGAGAAAAAGTTCAGTGATACATGTGGTGTTTACTACTCAGGAAAATTCTGTCTAAGACAACCTGAGAAAGCTGTATAAAAAGCAAGCTAAGTATCCCAGAAGCTGCTCTCTGACGGGCAGGATCTAATCCTTGAGGACTTGGTTTTTCCAAGCGAAATTGTAGGTAAGAGAGTGCATGTGAAATTGGATGGCAGCCAGCTCATAAGGTTCATCTGGATATAGCACAGTAGAATGACACAGAACCCAAAGTTGAAACTTTTTCAGGTGTCTCGAAGAAGCTTATGGGCAAAGATGTTAATTTTGAATCTCCAGAGTTTCACTCATAAACAACAACAAAAAAACCCTGAATAAAGTAGCACTCAGTTTAAAAAACAAAAACCTGTGATCCATTTTACCTCTCAAGAGGATTTTTAAAAAGCCTTTTTTAAATAGAATTCTTCATCTGTTTCACAGAATTATCACTAAAATGTTATAGCAATATTTTAAAATAGGATTTTTGTAGTTAAAAATAACTGATGACCATCTTTCTACAGAAAAAGATACAACTAAGACTATCAGAATTCAATAGAATTATGTAAAAAATGTTAGCAATCCTTCTCAAAATACCACAGTGGTTTTATGTGGTTGAATGCTAAAATAACCACATATAAACCTAAAGAAAACCTAAGGATGATTATAAAATACCTTAAACCAGAAAGAGCCTATAAGAGTATATTTGAACTATTTTATAAATGGTTAACTTCTGTCTAATGGAATCATTCATATTATATTATCAAGAGAACTGAATTTAAAGGTACTAGAGCAAATGATTAAGGAATTACGTCTGTTTACCAGAAATGTAAGTTCCGGTAACTGAAAACATAGTATTCAAGATGTACATCACTCACCAAACAGCAAGGACACTGCAAAATGCTGCTACTTCAATTATACAGCAATTCTCAAACCTTTCCTATTCCCTTGATCCCTGTGAGTTATGGAGGAGCCTAAATTACTGACCTGTTTTTTCAGGCAGGATAAATGAATGCTTAAATACAGTATTAAATATCTAAAATATTTTTTAGAAACCAAAGATTAGGCTAAAACAAGTGTCTTTAAATATCTCTGCTGTCCCTTTTAAAAAGAAGAGCAGCCAGGTATGGTGGAGCATGCCTGTAATCCCATACTTGGGAGGCCGAGACAGGAGGATAACAGGTTAAAAGTCAGTCTCAGCAAAATCAGCAAGACTCCCAACAACTTAGCAAGACCCTGTTTCCAAATAAAAAATAAAAATAGGGCTAGGGGTGTATCTCAGAGGCAGAATGTCCCTGGGTTCCACCTCCAGCACCACAAAATAAATAATTACAAGCAAAGTAAATGCCACTCATTTAGGAAACAGTTTATGAGTTCTAGGTTCTTATCTTTAAAATTTCAGTACAAGCAGCAATAGTAGCAGACAAAAATACAGCAATGGTTTTCTATTATTATTATTTCTCAACAGCAAAGTTACAAAAGAAAATGTAAGTGCCATCTTGAATATTCTACACTCAAGTTTTTATACATTAAAAAATTTGGAGCCGGGCATGGTGGCGCATGCTTGTAATCCCAACATTTGGGAGGTTGAGACTGGAGGATCCGGGTTAGAGGCTAGCCGCAGCTACCTAGTAAGGCACTCCGCAACTTAGTGAGACCATGTTTCAAAATAAAGAATAAAAAATAGGGCTGGGGGTATAGCTCGGAGGTAGAATGCCCCTGGGTTCAATCCCCAGTACCACAAAAAAAAAAAAAAAAAAAAAAAAAAAAAATTAGGCCGGGCATGGTGGCAACATGCCTGTAATACCAGTGACTTGGGAGGCTGAGGTAAGAGGATCAAAAGTTCCAGGCTAGGCTGGGCAACTTAATGAGACCCTGTCTCAAAAGAAAAAAAGAAAAAAGAAAAAAAAGCTGGAGATATAGCTGAGTGGTAGAGTACCCCTGGGTTTGACCTTCGGTACCAATCAAAAGGAGGAAAAAGCAAAATGAAAAAAAGGGGGGGGGGGGTAAAGTTTTGAGAGGCTTTGCTCTTCAGAAAGCAAAGTAAGAAAACACTCCAAAACACTCAGAAAAGGCACCGTGGGCTGTTATGTGCACAGGTCCACCATACTTTTTTAAATGACAGCACTAAAGATCCAATTAAGCCTAAACAATAAAACTGCTCTGTAGGTCCATGAAAATGGGTATCAATGTACTAAAGCACATAGTCACAGGAGGCAAAAATGAAAATGTGTATCTAAATGGAGGGAAACATAACCTAATGGGAAAGCTTCAATAGGTTAAGATCATTCAATTTTGAGTGTTAACACTAATGGATATGTCTGTATCAAGAAGAAGAAAATACATAAATAAGACTGGCAAACAGTTAAGGAACTATAGTGAGTGAACTCACAAAAATCATACCTGAGATAACTTTACTGAAGCAACTATTTAAAAAAAGCCAATTTCCAGGCCATGAGGAAAAGGTGTAATGGTAGAGGATTAGAAAGAAATAATGGAGGATAGTAGGGAAATCTTCATGCTGAGGCAGCCTCTCAGGGTACAGAATTTAAAGATGGTGCTACTGGTTGTTTTGGTATCACCTCCGAGGAAGGTGATACCAAATGAGTAATGAAGGGGAACTAAAATAGTTCAACAGTTACATTGGACTAGACTCCCTGGCTTCTATCTGTGTAATCTATTCATTCATAGTGTAGGTATACAGCTTTTAGTCATGTAACTCTGGGACTATATATATATAAAACAGATGAAACATAGCTCAGATCTATTAGATTCAGCCCTTAAATGTATTCTTTATTTCAGCTCAAGGATCATTACTGCTGTATAAAGATCAATAATCTTTATTGTAATAAGTATTATCCCAAACCTAATTTAAAATCAACAGTCAACAAGTCTTACTGATAAAGATACTACAAAAATACAAATGACATATAACTAAACCATATTTGAAAGAGGCTGATATTAAGGCTTCTTAGCACTTATTCTCTGTTAAAACATGTAAAACTGAATTTAGAACACAAATTCCCTGACCACCCCCACGCTACCCTCCAGTCCCATCCCTACTGCCAAATACAATACAGCAAACACTTCGATATTCAACGAAGATTTACTGAATAAGGAAATGGATTTTTAATGCACTATTTTAAAACATTCATGTAGTTATTGATATCACCATTTTCTAAATTTTAATGCTAAGAAAATTTTAAATGAATAAAAAATTACTTTTCAATATTAAAGGTGCAGATTGACAGCTACTCTTTCTAAATTCACAAAATACAATGAACAAACCAGTTCATAAAGTTTTTTTCCCTAGGAAAACCCTCTGAAGGTTTGAATAGATCTAATTGTAGCTGTTCTTGTCTATAGCATAGTTATGTATGTAAATCTCAATCGTTATGCTCAGATAAAGGCTTCTATGAATTTGTCTATGTTGATGCTTCCAGAGGCGAAGATTAAAATATTAAGAATGTATTTTCATTAATATTTGAGTATCACATTCCTGTCAGACAGAAGATAAATGATTAACCTCCTAAGTTTATTGGCCTCCTACAGAAATTTGTTTACAGCCTGCTAAAGCTGCTAGAGATCTGCAAAAGCTTCTGGTGTGCCACCTTTAGATATTAACAGCACGAGCTTCTCAAATCATTGACAAAACTACAGCTATTTATTTAGACAAGTATTTCTGGTTCTAATTTATATATGCATATATAACTGTATAGCCATTTTAAAAATCAACATCACAAAAATGAATATAAAAACTACATTTGGTATAGGGAACCATTTTTTTTTTTTTTTTTTTTTTTTTTTGCGGTACTGGGGATTGGACCCGGGGGCATTTCGCCTCTGAGATACACCCCTATTTTTTATTCTTTATTTTTGAAACAGGGTCTCACTAGGTTGTGGAAGGCCTCACTAAGTAGCTGAGGCTGGCCGTGAACCCAGATCCTCGGGTTTCAGCCTCCCAAGTACTGGGATTACAAGTGTGCACCATCATGCCCGGCGGAACCAATTGTTTTGAATTACCTTTCCTTCCAAGTTCAGCTGCTGCATTTCTTGGTCACTATTTCCTATTCCAATAAATGCACACGGTTGAGACTCTTGTTCAGAACAACCATCACGTTCCATTTGTTCTTTTTTTTTCTTCCATCCACTGCCCATAAGATACACACATGGAGGAGGGCAAAAAAACCTGAAAAACAATTGGGGGAAAAAAAATCCCAGAACACAAAGTAATTAAATCCAAGACAATTCCTTTTCTTCAACTCACAAAAACAAAAATCATATTGAAATGCAATTAGTCTCCTAATGACAAATTCTGGTGAAGCCTTTTGTAACGCAAATATTCATGTCCACAAAATAGAAATCAGTATCTATTCAGGTAAAATACTGAAGTTGTTATTCAGTTAAACTAGATACTTTTTTTTTGGTACTGGGGATTGAACTCAGGGGCATTCTACCTCCAAGCTACACCCCCAGGCCTATTTTGTAATTTTTATTTTGAAACAGGGTCTCACTAAGTTGTGGAGTGCCTCACTAAGTAGCTGAAGCTGGCCGCAAACCCGGCCTCTGGTCTCAGCCTCCCAAGTACTGGGATTACAAGTGTGGGCCGCCATGCCCAGCTTCTAGATGCTTCTTTGAGAAGAGAAGTTGTCTTTAAATTTTCACATAGTTTAAAGTTCTGAACTATCCGAGTTCAACAGATCCAATGTGTAAAGTATATCCCATGACAGAAATCTGTGATTTCTAATTAAGGTCTATCAAGATAAAATAATTACTAATTCTGTAATTGTTACGGATATTACATTTAACTTTTTGGCAGTTAACCTGGAAGACAGCAGTAAAGCAACGACTCAGGTGAAAATTCTCAAAATATCAGTAAAACTAAGCAACTGGAAAGTAAAAGGCAAAATGGCTCTTGGACGTGTGTGCTCTGTGAGAGCTCTGCTATGTTTTATTTCTCTTACCTCTGAACACCTGGTGCACTGTAAATGACTGAGAAGTAGCTCAGGCTAAAAGAACAATACACTATTCTTTCAACTCACAGACTACCAACAGTTTTGTTGCCCAAAAACACTCCAACAAATTCTTCCCACCTAGAATGACTTCCTTATAATTTTCTCTCTAGCAATTAAAAAAAAAAATTTCAAAGCCTAGCTCAAGCCCATATTTTATATAGTTCAGACCATAAATCCAG
Source organism: Graphiurus murinus (assembly GCA_004027655.1). Classification (NCBI taxonomy): domain Eukaryota; kingdom Metazoa; phylum Chordata; class Mammalia; order Rodentia; family Gliridae; genus Graphiurus; species Graphiurus murinus. The sequence continues at coordinate 47,404 of PVLC010004645.1, read as the reverse complement.
TTCTTAAGTAGGGTGTAATTCACTTTTGCTTAATTATACCTGCTGACGTGTACATTCATTAAAACGTTTATATCATGTCTCTCCAAGGGGCCTGAAAATGAAAATCTAACAGTAGCCAGGTAACTAACATAAGTGAATGAACCAGGTGCACAAAAAACAAGTAGGAATTATCTTTAATTACTCAAAGAAATAGGTTCCTTCCTCTTTCTGTTTAAAGAAACAGCTCTCATGGTAATTTCTACTTTTTGTATAGTTTTAAGTATAGAGAAATGTTTAATGTTGTTAATCTTACTGTAAAAAGAGAGTGGGAGAGAGACAAGAGCTTAAATGCAATAATAATCAGCCTCTGGTATGTGGCTCTACTATAAAAAGACAATAGAGTGGCCAGACATTGAATATACATTCACACATTGGTGAACTATGGGCACATGGGTCTAGTACTGGTCACATCCTTTAACTGTTAACCAGATATCTGAAATAAAATTTTACGTGAAATTCTTATTTTCAGATTTGGCAACTAACCAGGTGTGGTGGTGCATAATGTACTTCTAGTACTTGAGAGGCTGAGATGAGATGACAGACTTGAGTTCAGCCTCAGCAACTCGACAAGGCCCCCAGAAACTTAGTGAGACCCTGTTTCAAAAATAAAGAATAAAATAGGGTTGGAGTGTAGCTCAGATGTAGAATGTCCCTGAGTTCAATCCCCAGTACTACAAAAATGAATGAATGAATGAAATCGGCAGCGAATTCATACTTATTAGTACTATAGGCCAATAGTGTACAGAATAAAAGAAAAAGCCGTCTCTGCATGTGTTAGCATACATACATATACATGCACACATAGACAACAGCAGGCTGGACTTGGCTCTCAGTTGCCTGAAGGTAAGTAATATCAATTTCTTGCTTGCTCCCCCCTCAGTGTCTCTTACAATATTTACTGAACCAACTCAAAATATGTAATGGCACCTTTTTTCAAACCTAACCAGACTAGAAGCAATTTACATATAACTTATAAGAAGTGAGCTCAGGATACTTAATATTCATTAGTTCTCCAAATTATTTATTGTATATCCAGTGTGTACCAGACACCGGGAATAGAGCAGTAAAAATCAAACAAAAAACAAATCAGACAAAATCCCTGTCTTCATACCTAATAGGAAAGGCAATAAAAAGGATACATGATTAAATTAATGTATATGTTATTAGCTGGTAATTAAATATTGAGGTTTAAAAAAAACAGGGATGAGGTACTTGAAATGTAAACCCCTGGAGTAGCCAAGTAAAGCACCCCTAAGGAGAAGACTTAAGTCCCGACCTGAAGCCATGGGTTATACGGGTGGTGCAGTTCAACAAAGGGGAGAGCAAGTGCAACGGCTCTGAAATAGGAATTATGATTTATGGTGTAGAAAAAAACACCAGAGTGGCTGGATAGAGAGGAGGAGTGGGATCAACAAGAGACGAGGCTAGGGGTAAATGGGTAAGTAGACCAAGTAGGCTCTAGAGATCAAACAAGAGTAAGCAGGAAAGCCTTGGTAATATTCTCATATTTATGCAAACCAACAGAAAGGAAGAGTAGCTTTCATGCCTGCATACTTGCACTGAGGCCAGGGATATAAAGGTCACAGCCAAGGTAGAGGGCCCAGCTCCAGGTCACTCCAAGTTTGGAGGGATGCCTGCATTAGCTGGGCTAGTTTTGGAGTTGGTTCAGTTTAAGTGTGCACCAGGGATCTTTCTGGCTTCTAATACTGGGAGCTACCCAATGCTTACTATGGCACAGACTCAAATCCCTAGGCTGGCATACTCTTAGGAGGCTAAGAAGGCGTTAATTTTGGAAACTTGTCTCCTGTTAGCATTTTATTGGGACATAGATATTAAGACACCTTAGTAAAGTGGCATAACCGCTATAAAGTTCAAAGAGCTGAGCAGAGTATACCAATAGTAGTAGTCATATCTCAAAGAGTTATCTCAAAATGTAATTTTATTTCATATCTGAAAGACACAGAGGGCTTAATAAAATAATGAGCAGTGCTGGTTTTCTCAGGACTACTATGCCAAAATGCATGAATCTAACAGTGTATAACATTAGGCAAGTAGATAAAAAAATTCTTTACTCAAAACACTGATCTATGGTTCTGTCTTGAAAGAGTTTTCCAATCATGAAATAAATGTTAAGAAAAAAATGAATACTCTTCAGAAGCCTATTAGCTACTCTGGTTTTTCTATGTCAACCTTATAACTTTTCAAAAAGCGGTGATACAAGAAAACAGAAAATCCTGACAACAGAAAAAATCATAGCTTAAAAATCCCAATACTGCCACCTCCCCTCCGAAAAAACAATGAATTAATCAACTCTCCCCACCCCCACCCCCACCCCCACCCCCACCCCCGGTACTGGGGATTGAACTCCTCTGAAATACACCCCCAGCCCTATTTTTTATTCTTTATTTTGAAACAAGGTCTCACGAAGTTGCAGAGGGCCTCACTAAGTAGCTGAGGTTGGGGGGAACCTACATCCTTCTGTCTCAGTCTCCCAAGTACTGGGATTACAAGTGTGTGCCACCACGCTCTGCTCAACTTTTCACTTCCATTAGACTTGAAAAGAAATATTAAAATATATCTCTATAATAATGTGTGAAATTGATGATTTTTTAAAATTTGGGTCTTGGTGAACATGAACTAAACATTCAGGGTAAAGTTAGACCACCAAGAGGTTAACTTACAGAGTTTAATAGCTACTGTAAAACTCCAATGAAACAATGTTGCCTTTATTTTCTCATCTTTCCCAGTACCTCTAAGCGACTATGACAAACAGTGCTTTTCTCTGCCACTTGGTGGTGGTATGCACACATTTAAGATTTTATAGTTCAAACAGTCAGTCTTTATTTTCAGTGAATGATTTAACAACTTTTTCCTCAAATCCTGAGATCTGGAAAATACCTTACAGATTCAAAAAAGGCTTTTTACCCAGCCCAATACATAAGATAAATATGGTTAGACAAAACCCAAACTACTATCACTTACATTATCTGATTACCTTGCAGAACTATTGCCCTCTGGGGACTTTTTGTACACCAATTACTGCAATTAACGTAATTCTTAATATGATTTCAGAATCACAGTTTATGTGTCAAGATGGCTTCTTTTTCTTTTCTTTTCTTTTTTTTTTTTTTTTGTAGTACTGGGGATTGAACTCAGGGGCATTCTACCTCCGAGCTATACCCCCAGCCCTATTTTTTTTTTTTTTTTTTGCGGTACTGGGGATTGAACTCAGGGATGTTCTACCTCCGAGCTATACCCCCAGCCCTATTTTTTATTCTTTATTTTGAAACAGGGTCTCACTAAGTTGTGGAGTGCCTCACTAGGTAGCTGAGGCTGGCCATGAACCCGGATCCTCCAGTCTCAGCCTCCCGAATGCTGGGATTACAAGCGTGCGCCACCACGCCCGGCTCCCCCAGCCCTATTTTTTATTCTTTATTTTGAAACTGAGTCTCACTAAGCTGCAGAGTGCCTCACTAGCTGAGGCTGGCCGTGAACCCGGATCCTCCTGTCTCAGCCTCCCGAATGCTGGGATTACAAGCGTGTGTGCCACCACGCCCGGGTTCAAGATAGCTTCTTTGCTATCTCAACATCAACACTACTGCTACTGCTAATTCCTTACCTTTAGACAAAGAAGAATGTTATGTGTTAAAATGTTTATTTTTTAACCTGGGAAGACCCTTTTTTAATGAAAAATTAAAACTACTCACTACCTTTAATGGGATAATGGATGTGCTATAGAAATAAGTATTAATTTTTAGGTACAAAAGTTAACATCAAGAACAAACTTTTGAATAAAATTTCCTGACGAAACACTTAGTATCATTCATTGGAGTTATTATGGCAGAAAAAAACTGTGGTCATGTCCTCAAGTTACCTCATGTCTATGCTTTAGCAGCTCTTCAAAAGGATCTGAACCTGGATAGGCAAGAAAGCAGGCAGACCTTCCTCTTTCCAAGTGAGTAAGGACTAGTCAGACCTCTCAGTTCTCAAAGAAGCCTCAGCAGAGATTGCCAGGCATCAGAGGACTGGCTTAGCATCAAGAGACTGCTGTTAATAATAGATGTTAGAGATGTTAATAGTAACTAACTTTAAAAAAAAAAGTAAATTTAATGAGTTCCCCCTTTATCAGAAATTAATGAATGGTAACTTTGGAAATTTTAACAATGCAAATAAGTAAAAGTATAGGATAATAGTTACTCTGGCTCCAAGGATTCTAAACTAATGTGAACCTGAACATGTTTAAAGTCTCTGATCTTTAGTTTCTTTATCCACAGAACAGGGACTATGCATGCCTACTTTACAAGTGGTTCTGAGGGTTAAAATTCTTAAATACCACTATTTTGTGATTAGAGATGATAGGCAAACTGTTTCTACTTCAGAGCCACTATGAAGGACTCAGCTGGCCTTTCAGATATTTCTTTAGTAATGATTGTGTTGACTTTAAATAAATGACATGCTGCTATGTGCACACACTAAACTTCATTATTTAAAAGAAAGAAAAAAAAATACTGAATAACAAGGATTAACTTCATGAAAAAGAACTACCTTAATTTGGTTTCTTATATCCCAAACTATAAACACCAACTTCTTCTTATATTTAACTCTAAGTTTGTGACCAAGTTTTACTAGTAGATAAAACAACCAGAAATTTAGTCAACTTAAATGACAATAAATAAAAAAGAACACTTGGAAGTATGAATATTTGTTGTTTTCGTAAGTTCATCCTCTTTGAAGATAAAAATTCTTGATTAAATAGGTTCAAGTTCTTTTCAGCTCAGATGTAGGTGATTTTAAGAAAGGGACTTACTAATTTTCATTTAGCTGTAAATTAATTATATATTTATATTCCCCCTACTCTTCTACGTATGCTGAAAGTTCCCTTTGTGTCACACACTCAGGGATTTCAATGATTTCTTTTAACCCAACCCCCAAACAAATCTGTACTTTGATTCCTTTTCCCACTTCAGATTGGTGCCTTTCAGGACAAGAGGGGGAAAAAAAAAAACTTTAATCTTTCCTGATAAGCAGCCTATCTTTATCCATGAAATGCATAACCAAGAAATGCTGTTGACAGACAATACTCAAGAAACCATTAACAAGAGAATTCTAGGAACCAAGTGAAAAAACTAAAACCAAGTTATAACTCTAGTGTCAAGCTATAGCACATGGTTCCCAAGTCTGAGGCCCTGGATTCATTCCCCAGTACTGCCTCCCCCATGAAAAAGAAAATAATGATTGTTTTCAAGCTACGGATGCAACTCAGTGGTACAGCACTTGCTTAGCATGTGTGAGGCAGTGGGTCCAATCCCCAGTACCACACACACACACACACACACAAAAAGAAAAAGCACTTAAACAAAAGTCCACATTTATATATACAAAAAGTTGAAATGTATGATACTGTGAAAAATACTTAATAATATAAAAGTCACTTTCCTATAATTTTAGCTAATCAGCTTTAGAAACAATTTCTGTAGTGCCTACATTCAGGTGCCATGAGAATATAAATGTGGTTTCTTTTCTTTTCTTTTTTTTTTTGGTACTGGGGATTGAACTCAGGGGCATTCTACCTCCGAGCTATACCCCCAGCCCTATTTTTTTATTCTTTATTTTGAAACCGAGTCTCACTAAGTTGCGGAGTGCCTCACTAGGTAGCTGAGGCTGGCCGCGAACCCGGATCCTCCGGTCTCAGCCTCCCAAATGCTGGGATTACAAGCGTGCGCCACCACGCCTGGCTTTCTTTTCTTTTTTTGCATGCTGGGGATTGAACCTGCAGGGTTCCATATGCAAGGCAAGTGTTATCACTGAATTAATTATACAATCTGCACACATCCCACACACATATACACCCCTTTGTTGAGATGGGGTCTTTTTGCCCAGGCTGGCCCACAGCTCCTGGGCTCAAGTGATTCTCTTCCTCCGCCTACTGAACAGCTGGGACTATAGGTGCATGCTAACACTTCCACCAAAGGCAGTTTTTTTCACAGCCTCAAGAACAGGCACAACGTCCAAACACAAGAGGACCAAGATCTCTTGTTTACAATAGTCCCACAGCTCAATTCAAACTGAGCTTGAGAAAGTTTTAGGATCGGAGTTTGCTTATTTAGCCCTTTCCTTTTTAAAATGACCATGGAGGTTCCATTTATTTATAAATAAAGTACATTTCCACCAAAAGGAAAGCTTTCTTGTAAATGAGATAATGTATCATTGAAACACTTGAGATCAGTCTCCCTCCCAAAATTATGAATTATTTCATTCTGTAAAATCAGGGATTTAGCCAGATGACCTTTACTAAATTTTCTTGACATGAGTATGCCACAACTCACTTTGTTACTCCCCCTTAAGAGGCCAATTTCCCTTTTTTCATTTTTACTAGGCAAATTAAACTGGTAACAGAAAACATTCTCAGACTTGAATATTACATCATTTAAAAATGTAAGAGTTTACTACAATTAACTATCCACCAAAAGAAAAAAAGGTAATCTTACCTTTTTTCATTTCCATATGACTTCTGTGCAACTTTTGCATGAAGAATAAGTACTGTTTGATCTCCTCTCTCTTTTAAATAATTTCGCATGGCTTCCCTAAAATAAAATACAAATATTACTACTGTAATTTTTTTTACTACTGTAATTTTTGATGAAGTCTTTTTTCTTTTTTACTATGCTCTAATGAGAGAGGTGCTTATGAACACTTTTTAAACAAGCAAATCTAAAGACAAAAACAATAAAGCTAAACAAATCCATGAGCTAAATTTAAAGAATAGTAGTATACAATGGGACAATAAAATACTGGTTATCATCAATGTCATGATTTATTCTTTAAAAGGAACTTCCTCATTCTTTGGAATTTATCATGTGAATCAAACCAGTTATAACTTCTAGAATAACTAAAGCTAACATTTACACTGATAAAGTGGCTTTAAATTATTTATAACTTAATCTTGTTTCCTTTCATCCCTCCTCCAGCTATTAGTCAGTGTTTTTTATTGAATACAAAAGCCATAATAAAACATTAAGTCACCCAATTTGAGAAAGGCCCATGATTTACATACAATTATATAATTATCTGAAGATTATTGCTAAATACTTAAAATTTAACAAATCCTGATAACTGAAAGTGGAAAACTGTATTAATTTTGAAATATTACAATATTAAGTCTTTAAAGTACAAATTATTCTGACTATATTTATTAAGCAAATGTTCTATAAAAAATTCAATATCTTAAATACATTTATTTACCAAATTATCTTGTCAATATTATATATAAGTAGCAAGCTCTATAGATCTAACTAACAGTTTCATATCAACAGAATCCCAATTCTTGAGATGTTTTATGTCTCATCAAGCTAAAGCCAAGACACCTCAAAGATAATTATAAAGAAATACTTTCAGTAAATTTAAGTGCTATTCTTTTTATATTATAAATAAAGACAAATATAAAATATAAGATGATAGAAGAGGTAGATGATAACGCTATCTACCTAACACAAGGTACTGTTGGGATTAAATGAGATAATCTAGAGGATAGCATTTGTATTTACTGACTGAAAAACACCTGTTAATCCCTAAGGCAAGGCAAATGATACCAGAATATAAATAGATTAAGAACTAATCTCTAGAGCTGGGTGTGGTGGTGCATGTTTGTAATACCAGCATTTGGGAGGCTGAGACCGGAGGATCTGGGTTTGCGGCCAGCCTCAGCTACCTAGTGAGGTTGTCCACAACTTAGTGAGACCCTGTTTCAAAATAAAGAATAAAAAATAGGGCTGGGGGTATAGCTTGGCGGTAGAATGCCCCTGAGTTCAATCCCCAGTACCGTAGGAAAAAAAAAAAGAAAAGAACTAATCTCTACCACTAAAAAGGAACTCAAAATCCAAACAGTCATAAAATACAATGATCCAAACTGAAATATATACAAAAAGCACCCAAAACAAGAAGATATCTATGTAAAGCAGCAGGGGTGGGTGATAAAGAACTATGCACTGGGAAAAGTTAAACTCTCAAGGAAAAGGAACAAAGGATGTGTGAAGAAGAGAGAATAAGACGTTCTACAGCCTGGGAGTAATGCAATTAAGACTCAATAAGGTCGACATGATGGATAGTTAAATTGTGAAAAATCTTCAAGATTGGACATTTGTAAACTTAAAACTAAATGTAAAAGTTTAATACAAATATTTCATATCAGATAATAAAATTGAGAGCAGGTAATAACATTTTAAGAAATTTGAAGACTTAAAATATAAAAATTTAAAAAAAGAAAGAAAAGAATCCATTCCTTTGTGAACTGGAACAAAATCCTCAATCAATTTTCTTTCTATCTTGTTGGGGTCTTAGCCCGGCAGGCCCAGAGAGAACTCGCCTCAAGATGGCGCCTGGCAGAGTGCCAGGAGCAGATGCAGGTGGTAACATCCTAGAGCTGTGCCACGTCAGAGCGCATGTGCCAGCACGTCAGAGCGTGGACAGTGCGTGCCCAATAGGGGGCTCTAGTGTTACTTAAGTTGCCTGAGTGATCTACTCCCTGATAGGCTCACTGGGTTTCCCTCTTTAAGGTTCCTCCCATACCTGACGAAAAGAGGAGGAGTCTCTCCCGTGAGAAGGAGTAAGAGAATAGGGAGGGAGTAAGAGAAGAGAGAGAGAGAGAAGAACAAAGAAGCTTGCACCATTCCTGTGTGTTTGTCGTCTCTTCGGGCCCTCGTGGGCAAGGGTCCGGCGCGGGGGATGATACTATCCGTTATAGAAAAATATGCTGTGGAACCTGGACTTTCAATCTAAGTAACTACAGTCTCAAGGTGATCATCAGCAACAGTCGCCTGTAACAGGAATTTGCCAAATTGCTTCTTCCAACAAGTAAACTTTGCTTTATTAAGGGATATTAAACATTAAAAATCATGTTCTCTGGCAATTAAAGTTTGATAATTTATTTTCTGTTCCCTAAGGAGCCATTTAAAAAAATGGTGTACTCTAAAAAAAACACAAATATTAAAATTCATGGAATATTCTTTTCATCCAAAGAGATCAGTTTCTATCTCAGCATTGCTGACACCTGGTCAATAGGAATCCTTTGCCATGTGGGAGGCTAGCCAGGGCACTGAGGGTGTTCAGAGGTACCTCTAGCTTCTACTCGGCACATGCCAACAGCACTTTCCCTTGAGTTGTGATAACCAAAACTGTCTTGAGACATTGCCAAATGTTGGGACAGAAGTTCTCACTAAGTTGCAGAGGGCCTCACTAAGTTGCTGAGGCTGGCCACCAACCTGTGATCCTCCTGTCTTAGCCTCCCAAGTACTAGGATTATAAAGCGTGCGCCACTGCACCCAGCAGTACAACTTATTTTATAAAATGTCCCTCAATTTTTGTCTGTCTCATGTTTCCTTACATCAAGCCATACTGTATCCTCTATGGGGTGTACACGATCTCTACTTGTCCATTTCCAATTATGTTAATTTAGAACACTTAATTAGGTGGTACTTGACAGGTTTCTGCACTGTCATGTTACTATTTTTCCCTTTGTAGTTTGTAAGGATTTACTTTGAGACTGCATATTTTGTTTTTAACCAAACTTTAATCCAGTAGCATTTAAAAGCATTCACTGAGCTGGGCATTTATTTTCTGGTAATTTATTTTCTGTTCCTTAAAGAGCCATTTAAAAAAATGGTGTACTCTAAAAAAACACAAATATTAAAATTCATGGAATATTCTTTTCATCCAAAGAGATCAGTTTCTATCTCAGCATTGCTGACACCTGGTCAATAGGAATCCTTTGCCATGTGGGAGGCTAGCCAGGGCACTGAGGGTGTTCAGAGGCACCTCTAGCTTCTACTCGGCACATGCCAACAGCACGCTTGTAATCCCAGCATTTGGGAGGCTGAGAATGGAGGATCCGAGTTCGCGGCCAGCCTCAGCTACCTAGGTGAGGCACTCTGCAACTTAGTGAGACTCTATCTCAATATAAAGAATAAAAAATAGGGCTGGGGGTGTAGCTCGGAGGTAGAATGCCCCTGGGTTCAATCCCCAGTACCGCAAAAAAATAAAATAAAATAAAATAAAAAATAAAAGCATTCACTGATGATTTTCCTGGAAAATTATCATGATGGTGTTTGTCAAGGAGTGATTTCTTTAATTCCATATTCCTTTTTTATTAGGTGTCATTCTTTTGTAAGTAAAAGCTATCCCTTTCCTCCTATTTGTTGACTTCTTAAATAATTTTATGATATCTATATAAGTAGTATGTATATAAAAAAAAATCATCTCAATACAAATTGAGTATCCCCCCTCTGAAAAGCTTGGGATCAAAAGTATTTCAGATCTTGGAGTTTTTCAGAATTTGGAGTATATGGATAGACTTTAGATTTGAGAATTCCAAGTCCAAAAATCAGAAATGCTTCCAAATGCAATTTTTTTGAGCATTATTAATGTTGGTACTTTTGAAGCACTCTGGGATTTTTGAGTCTCAGATTAGAGATGTTAAGTAGGTAAAGACTTCCAAACTGGTAATTAATTCTATAAATTTTAATTCATTGCATCATTATTGATTTGATCATCAATGTATCTTTGATTTGGCTAGTAGGAGCCCCTTCAAACTGTCTCCTTCTGGCAGGTCCTCATCATTTTTTAATAGCTTTCTTAATAATAGCAATAATTTGGAAATAACCTAAATGGCTATTAATGTGAAACTTTAAAGAATGGTGTGAAGACAATGAAAAACTAGAGAGCCACTAAAGAGAACTACTAAGATGTAAAGTGCACTGTGGGATTAAAGAGTAAAGAACAAATGGTAGTATATGATCCCAGTTTAATTGGAGGAGGAGGAGGAGGAGGGTCATTGATATGGTTACATATAGAACCTCTCCAGAAGAGGTCATGGATTAATGCTCAGAATTGATGTAATTAAGTAATGCAGGTTGTAATCTCATCAGTGAATAAATCCTTGGTGACAGATTTACTGGGTATTAACCTAGGTGTGGCTGGAGAAGATGGGCTCCTGGGGGTGTGGCCTTAGGGACCATGCTTGTCTTTGAATCCCCTTGCTTGGTTGTGCGTTCTTGCTTCTGGCCTCCATGATGTGAGAACAGAGTCAGACAGTCAGAGTGTCTCCCCCCCCCCCCCCCCCCCCCCCCCCCCCCCCCCCCCCCCCCCCCCCCCCCCCCGCCATGCCCTGAGCTCTGCAGACCCAGTCAACAAAGACTGAACTCTGGAATCCCCCCAAAACTGTTAGCAAATCAATCTTCCTTCCTCTGAGTTGTGTGCTCAGGTTTACTGTGATACGGCTGTGAGATGTTATCTGAGACAGTTACATACATCTCCTTACATACAATTTTCTAGGAAGACTTAAAAAATGGTAATAATTCAAGTTTTAGCATTAATTGAGAGGACTGCAGAACTGGGTTTCCTTATTTTATAACCTGACACTTAAAACTTTTAATCATTTTTAAGATTAATATTTTAAATTTAATATCTATAATTAAACATATAGTATAAAATTAATTTTATAATTAGAAAACAGCATAAAATTTACATTCTCATTAAAAAAGGTAGTCTTAGCCGGGCATGGTGGTGCATGCTTGTAATCCCAGTACTTGGGAGGCTGAGACTGGAGGATCCAGGTTCGCAGCCAGCCTCAGCTACTTTAATGAGGCTCTCCACAACTTAGTGAGATTCTGTTTCAAAAAACAAAGAATAAAAAATAGGACTAGGGTGTATAACTCAGAGGTAGAATGCTCTTAGGTTCAATCGCCAGAAAAATGCACACGTGCACACACACACACACACACACACACACACACACACGTCATATATTTTCTTTAAAATGGGTAAAAACTGTGTTAAAATTCTTTTTTTAAAGCATTTGTTAAATCTTTCATTTTTCACCTATAATCAACAAACTGTGATCTGCTAAACATAGAAAAATATAGGAAACTATATGATTAATTCTTGAAAAACTATCTGAATAACTTCTAAGAGCACCTAATATAGTTTCTAAAATGAATCTACACACATGTGATATGTTTAAGTGAAAAGCTAATCTATTACTTACCTAGTGAGTCGTTTAGGTGGAGGCCGCTCACCAAATTTCCTGGAAAAAAAAAGAAAAAGAAAATTAAATAAACTATATAGTGTACACCATAGTAAGCTTTCTAGGTACCATGAAATCTCCTTTATGACTTGACTTCAACCTCACTCAAGAACAGTTAAAAAAGAAATCTAGGAATCATCTGCACCCAAATAACAAAATAAACACTTTAAAACAATTCTTAATAAAAACAACACACCTTAACTAGGCCTTATACACCCTGAGCAAGTAACACACTGCTCAGATGAGGATGGTAGGCAATATACTTCAGAGACACCTAACAACCAAACCAAAGATCCCGCCCCACCCCCAGACTCTCATAATCAACTGCAGTAAGAAAAATGCTCTCAGTCCTAGAGGTGGTATAAAGCTTACAAATGCCAGGTATTTTTTATACATTACCCCATCTAATCATTATAAAACAATTCTACAAAGTACATATTGGCCTAATCTTAAAGATGTAAAAGGAAATCTATCCAATGCCACAAAGTAAATTGTCAGGCTAAATTGAGAATGAAACCCAGATTTTGACAACTATTCTAATCTTAGGCCTTATATGGAAAACATGCTAACTTTCCAGACTTGTAATATATAGTAAATGTTAATAATCACCATTTTTAGTTATAAATAATTAAGCCAAAAGAATGAAATGAGTATGATGTTAAGCCGGGCGTGGTGGCGCACGCTTGTAATCCCAGCATTCGGGAGGCTGAGACCGGAGGATTCGGGTTCATGGCCAGCCTCAGCTACCTAGTGAGGCACTCCGCAACTTAGTGAGACTCGGTTTCAAAATAAAGAATAAAAAATAGGGCTGGGGGTATAGATCGAAGGTAGAATGCCCCTGAGCTCAATCCCCAGTTCCGCAAAAAAAAAAAAAAAAAAAAAGAGTATGATGTTAATAGAGACAAATAAGTATATGAAGAAGAAACTGAAGTTTCTGTATGGTGGCTTCTTACTTCCTTTGAAATAGAAAAACATGGTTCTCTTGTGAAAAAATGTTTTTCTTATAAAGCAAAGCTGCTGTGAGTGAAGGCTTATTTGACTTACGATTTCTATACCATACTTGAAATGTTCCACAAAATTATTAACGTTGTGGTAAGTCTTTAGGGTCCCACTTAGTTCACTTTATTGAGTTAATTAAATGCCATATAGTGACATTATTTATAAATTCAGTTTATATGCAATAACTATCTATAACTGAATATCCTAATACTTTCATTAACCCTAAAACATTGAAAGTGGGTTTAACTTAAATAGCACCCAAAAAATGAGCAAATAATTCAAGATGGTTTTTTGTTTCTTTGTTTGAGGTACCGGGGATTGAACCTAGGGGCATTCTACCTCTGGGCTACACCCCCAGTCCTATTTTTTATTCTGTATTTTAAAACAGGGTCTCACTAAGTTGCAGAGGGCCTCACTAAGTAGCTGAGGCTGGCCTCAAACCTGATCCTCCAATGTCAGCCTCCCAAGTGCTGGGATTATAAGCCTGTGCCACCATGCCCAGCTTAATCCAAGTTTTTGAAAGCAGAATTACTTCTGATTAGTCTTCTTTGATTTTATCCTACAGGATACTTAAGTTTTAAAAATCAGGAAACAAAACACAAAACACCAGCAAAGCAGATTTCATTTATTCATCTACTGGTTGATGAATGAATTTATACTGTGGAGTTAAAGGTAGAACTCTGCTTCTGAATCTTTTTCTATAGGGAATTTTTTTTTTTAATTTTTGAATTGTATCACTATAGCATATAATTACAATAAAACTACTGTTCTAAGATAGATAGATATCGAATATCTAACAAAACTGAGGAAATTTATACATGCAGATTTATACTTTATAGAGGGAAACAAAGTAAAGTATGACTGGAATCTACCTAATGGTTAAAATGGTAAAAACTTTAAAGAGAGACAGTGAATTAAATAAAACATTTCAATAATGCCATCACTCTTTGTAGTAGCTTTTATACTCTAATCAGCAAGTGCTCTTTGAAATCTAACATAGGTTAATAACATGACTAGTAAGAAAGTCACTGCTCTCAAAATTCAAATGTAAATTTTAATCCTAGGTGCTTTGAAATTCTGCAAAAATTAGTTTAACAAGTAAAAGTTAATTAAAATATATAAGTCCTTTTAAAAATTCTAACTAGATCAAATGAACAACTACACAGTTATATAATACTGCTCTTGCCCCCATAGAAAATATGAGCAGGAGAGTTCAATAAAAGTGCTTGCTGAGCCTGGACAACAATTTACACAAAATCATGCATCATTCCACCTAGGTGTTATTCTAAAGTCAGGAGTTATATAAAAATTAAAATCAAATAGTTTCTTCAGTATACAATAAAGTATCTCCAATAACTGTTGTATCCAATCCTGATCTTCTCTTTAGTGCATATGCTGTCACATTCCTACTTATCTCGTTTAACTAATAATACTTTATTGGAATGGGGGAAGAATTAGAAAATGTTTTTGAGATAATTCACAAAATTAGGTTATCTGGGCATGGTGTCACACGCCTGTAATCCCAGTACTCAAGAGGCTAAGATAGGAGGATCGAGAACAGCCTCAGCAACGTAGTGAGACTCTCAACACCCTAGTGAGACCCTGATTCAATACCAGAGGGACTCCAGACAACGGAGGAGAAACCTCAGTGGAGCCAGAAAAGTGGTCTAAGGGAAGGGGAGGGGAAGACTGAGGTTCATTAATGTAAATATACCATCAACTATGTGTACATAAATGAACATACCAATGTCAATCTTAATACTCTGGAAAGGGACGGGGGAAATGGGGAGGTGGGGGTGGGGACCAAGTGCTGTGTGCATGTATGTCACTGTCAACATGATTTACACTTTGATGTAAGACTATAATGCACCAATAAAAGCACATCATTTAAAAATAAAATAAGGCTAGGGGTGTAGCTTGAAGGTAGAATGTCCCTGGGTGCAATCCACAGTACCACATACACATGTGTACACACACACACACAAGGATGTAGTAGGTTCTCAATGCATAACTCTGAAGGTTATAATCCAACTAAATTCTAATAATTTAATAAATCTTCAGACATACATATGAAAAACGACTGCCAAGTTATACCAAGAAAGATAATCAAGATTCATCTCCACTGCTCATCTGATACATGGCTAACACAATTTTTATTTTATTTTTTATTTATTTATTTATTTTGTGGCACTGAGAATTGAACCCAGGAGCCGTCTACTTCAGAGCTACACCCCCAACCCTATTTTTTATTTTTTATTTTGAAACAGGGTCCCACTAAGTTGTGGAGGGCCTCACTAAGTAGCTGAGGCTGGCCGTGAACCTACGATCCTCTTGTCTTGGCCTCCCAAATATGGGGGTTACAAGCGTGTGCCACCATGCCCGGCAAACACAAAATTTTGAGAATTATCTGCTGCAAAAAAGAGGGGGCTATCTTTAATCACAGTGATTCAATAAAATTCATGATATGATAAATATATTATGCAATCAAAATGATTACTTCTCAGCGGAAGAGCAGCAGTGAGCTATCAATTACTCAGTGACTGATTATAATCTAAAGATCAGGAGATGGGCAGGTACATATTTTTATCTGTATTTGCAATCTACCATTAAAGCCAGATGTCTATTGACATGACCTGAATTCTCAAGTGAACCCAGGTTTGACCACTCATAAGTAAAACATTTTTCACAACAGGTATATGGTATGTTTCACAAGAAGGCAGGCAGGCAAGTTCTTAAGTACACTATGGGTCCTTTTAATTTCATAAAATAATGTGAATCCTTCCACTGCTATCCAATCTCTCTTTTGATAATTATAGACTGTCAATATTTCATTTGCATGAGTAAGTTTTCTCAGATTTTCTGCATTCTATTGAAATACATTTTTACTTAAATGTGATAAACAATCCTGGCAAATATCTGTGTGGGGGGGGGGGGGCACTGGGGATTGATTGAGCCCAGGGGCATTCTACCTCAGAGATACACTCTCAGCCCTATTTTATTCTTTTTTATTTTTATTTTTGGTACTGAGGATTGAACCCAAGGGCATTCTACCTCCGAGTTAGACCCCAGGTCTATTTTATTTATTATTATTATTATCATTATTATTCATTTGGGGGGGGGTACTGGGGATTGAACCACGGGGCATTCTACCTCCAAGCTACACCCTCAGCCCCATTTTATATTTATTTGAAAACAGGTCTTGCTAGGTTGATGAGAGTCTCACTACTTGTTTACACTATTCTTGAACCTGTGATCCTCCTGTTTCAGCCTCCCAAGTGCTGGGATTACAGGCATGTGCCACCATGCTCAGCTCTGGCAAACATTTGAAGGGATAAAGTTATGATTTAGGCTTTTCTTTTTAAAGTAATAAAAACTGGCCTATTTGCACTGTGCCCTTTCTCTCTCGTTCTGTGTTCATACACTTCTCCCTCAGACTGGAAGTTGGAAAAGTTTAATACAACACCTATTTGCCATCATTACCTAGTATGCGCACATGGTACTATGGCTCAAGAAAATTTACATTCTTCAAAGTATATATGTCATCAGTGTAGTTTTAAACTAGCAAATCCATTTTACTTTAACTTCACTAGTTCCTCCCCCTCTTTTTTTTTTTTTTTTGGTGGTACTGAGGATTAAAACCAGGGACATTCTACCCCCGAGGTACACCTCCAGCCCTATTTTATTTTGAAACAGGGTCTCCGTAAGTTGCCGAGGGCCTCTGGGCCTCGCTAAGTTGCTGAGGCTAACCTCAAACTTATGATCCTTAGCCTCCCAAATACTGGGATTACCTGCATATAACACCATGCCTGGCCAGCTTTCCCCTTCTCAACAAAAGAATAGCTAAAAAATGTTAATTATTGTAGCCAAATCTGATTTTATACATCAGGAAGTGTGAAGATTATTTAAAAGTACCACCTGTTGTTAAACACAGCATTTTCTACCTATAATCAGGTTCCTGTATATTCTCCAACCCACCAAAATTTTCAAGAAAGTAAAAAACTTGCTATACACATTACATTTGTATATACATCCTTTGCACTCATGGAAGCGATACAATAGTGTTTCTTACCACACCAGATACACTTCCTCCTAGATTCATCAATCTGTTAAGGAAGTATATGACCACAAATGTAATGAGGACAAGCAATGATGAACGTTATCAATACTTCACCATCTTCACATCTTTTCTGGCTAAAAGACACTACACATGAAAAAGCCAAGTCAAAAATCAAAAAGGGAGGGGAAAAACACAAGAAAAAATGTTTTTAAATACAGAATAATTTAGTGATTATAGCACTATAAGACAAAGCAAAACCCTTGTCTAGAATACTGTCTAGTAGCAGTACTAGAACTTTGATTCTGAATATATATAGTATGCTTAAAAAGCAAGTGCCAATCATATGGAAACTTCTGCCATTGGTTTCTGAAACTTCAAGTAATTCCTTCTATGTTTCTGTATTTCCCAAATTTTCTGCTTATTGCAGAAATGAGGTTAAAATAAGTTAAGGCAAGGAACAATGGTGAGCTATTTGCAGGAAAGAAGTAGAAAAGCAAGCATCAACAACCTAAACTCATAATTAAATCAAACTTTACACCACATCTATTATAAACAGTATTTAAATTTTATACAGTTCAAATGTACTAGGATTTCTGCACCACAATTTATGATAGAGAAATGAAGCAGCACTAACTAGGGGAAGAATCAGGTAACCTAATTCATACCATCAAGGCAGGTATCACCAATGAAAAGGTGAGATACATTAGTACTACCTTCTGTGATAATGGTATAAAAAGCGAAGCAAATGGTACTGGGAAGCTACTTAGAAACTGACTCACCAAAAAAAAAAAAAAAAAAAAAAACACACAACAGGCTCATTAGAAAGGCTACACGTTAGCCGGGCATGGTGGCGCACGCTTGTAATCCCAGCATTCGGGAGGCTGAGACCGGAGGATCTGGGTTCGAGGCCAGCCTCAGCTACCTAGTGAGGCACTCCACAACTTAGCGAGACCCGGTTTCAAAATACAGAATACAAAATAGGGCTGGGGGTGTAGAGGTAGAATGCCCCTGGGTTCAATCCCCAGTACCGCAAAAAAAAAAAAAAGAAAGGCTACACGTAATGCTCTCTCCAAACTTGTTCTTCAGCAAATATTTATTGAGCACCCAGTAAGGGCCAACTATAGGTATTTGGTACAACTATCGGTCAATACAAATCCATGTCCTCATGGAACTAATATGCAATCTAGACAAATGGACAATGTCGTATATTCGAATATATTCATCTAATAATTTGTTTCTAAAAAACAAACATCTTAGAAGCTTTTAAAATACTGTACCTACTGATTATGACTGAAGACATTAATATTTGACTATTTAAAAATGCATTTTAAAGTAAATATGTAAATTATCTTTACTTTATAAGCTTCATTTCCCATCCATCAGTACAGAAAGTAGCCTATTAAGTCATACAACCCTTGAAAAAGACACTGAGCCAGGTGTGGTAGCACATGTCTCCTAGGTTCGAGATCAGCCTCAGCAACTTAATGAGATTCTCAGCAACCTAAGGGGACCCTGTTTCAAAACAAAATATAAAAAAGTGCTAGGGGTGTGGCTCTGAAGTAGAATGCCCTTGGGTTCAATCCTCAGGACCTCACAGGATAGAAGGAAAGAAGGAAGGAAGGAAGGGAGGGAGGGAGGGAGGGAGGGAGGGAGGGAGGCAGGGAGGCAGGCAGGCAGGCAGGCAGGCAGGCAGGCAGGCACTGTCAGGAGCTGGGATATAGCAAGGCATAATGTGTTCCCAGACTTCCACATTTGTTAAGCATGTTTCTATTAGAACAAAATTCCCATGGGATAGATTTCAGAGAGATCACTGCAACTGCATGTTTGCAGCTGGCTCCCTCCAGTGGAACCCGTCCCCACCCCCATTGTGCATAGTATATAGAAAGAAACATTTGAAAAGAGCTGTTTTCTTAATTTTTAAAATGGTATAACCTAGAACAGAAAAGTTAAAGTCTTTGTGCCTCAGTTTCCTCAACTGAAAACAAAGATGAAAGTATTTCCACATAGGATTCTCCTTAGAATTCAAAAGGTTCATACATGCACGCAAGGGACAAGAGTGCCCTGCTACAACTAAGCACTCAAAAAAACACCACCAAGTCCCCTTTTCAAGGCTGGATTACTGAGTAATATTTATACTAACAAATACAATGAAACAAACTGAAATAGACCCATTAAAACAGGTATACATTTATATTGCCTTCAAAATATATCACTAATCATATATCACCCAGAATACATTAAAAATTCCTACAATTTAACAACAAAAAAACTAATTAAAAAGACTTGTCCAAAGAAGACACACAAATGGGCAATATGCACATGCAAATACGTCCACCATCACTAAGATGGGAAAAGCAAATCACACCCACATGACATACTACTTCACACCCATTAACATGGCTATTATTTTCAAAACAACTAAGGAGGGTTGGTAAGAATGTGGGGAAACTGGGACCCTTGTGAACCACTGGGAAGAATATATAGAAAAGTTTGTATTGAGACAATTAAAGAGTATATAGAAACATGCTATAGGAAAGTTTGGTTTACCAAAAAATTAAACATGTAATTACCGTATTCCATTGAGTCCACTTCTCGGGGCACAGCCAAAAGACAGTAATGTTCACAGCAGCATTCCTCACAATAAGCAAAAGACAGAAAGAACCCAAATGTCCACTGACAATCAACAGATAAACAAAATGGGGTTTATACAGACAATGGCATGTGTATCATTCAGCCAAAAAGGAAAGAAAAACTGGCACATGCTACAAAAAAATGGATGATCCTGAAAGACATTATGCTAAATGAAATAAACCAGAAATAAATGGATAAATATTGGTATGTAAGTATTCCAATTCATAGAGACAGAAAGCAGAATGGCAGTTGTCAAGTGCAGATGTGTCTAGTACTCAAAAGGCATGAATAGATGATCAGCCACATATTTCTTAAATGTAACAGCTTCCAGAGGAGCCAGGCGCCATGGCACACGCCTGTGATCCCAGTACTTGGCAGATTGAGAAGGAAGATTGCAGGTTCAAAGCCAGCCTTAGCAACTTAGTGAGACACTGTTTCAAAATAAAAAATAAAAAGGGCTGTGGGGGTATGGTTCAGAGGTAGGATATCCCTGGGTTCAATTCACAGCACCCTCCAAAAAGTATGTGTGTGTGTGTGTGTGTATGTGTATATATACATATATGTATATAACTAACTACATGTATATATAAATATGTATCTATACATATGCACATATATGTATGCACATATTTATACATATGTACATGTATACAAATATCTATATATTATATATAGAATGCTTTCATATGTAATGTTTCTATAAAATACATCTTATGACAATGAAGACACTAAATTCTTTCCAACTCTATCATCATCCCCAAACTACTACCTAGGCATGCAAAACCAGGAGTTATAAATGGCAAGGAACAAGTCATCTACACCAGAGGCACTGAGTAGCCACTCAATCACTGCAAATAAACTGCAGAGGTGGCGTTACCTGGGTACCTGGCAGAGTACTGGGTACTTTACATACTATGTATGTCTCTCAGCCTTCACAAGGGAGAGAATTCCATTCTACAGATAGTCTTTTAAATAACAAACATAGATAAATTCATTTGTGGAGGGGATCTAAAATATGGTCTACAGCACAAAGGAAAGACTATGATTCCAATTTATAAGGAGTTAAGGATTCCGATTTATAAGCAGTTTCAAAGAAGTCTGTCCCTAAAGGGGAAATAAATGGGCAATTCCCACTTATACAAACAGGTCAAAGAGATCAGTGGGGATACCTTACATATGAGTTGAATAAAATGATGAGAATCAAAATTTCTGTGTTCAGAACAGGGAAGAGATTTCCAAAACATTTCATATCACATCATTACATGAATAAGGAAATGACTTTTTGCTTTCATGTCAATACCCAAAACATTTCTTTTAAATTGTTAACTTTGCTTTCTGTTACATGTCTTGTTATTAATGAACAAATCTACATTTGTAGTAAAGGCAAAAACCACTCTTAACCACGATTCAAAGCTTAAAGAATGCTTTCTGCCAATGTGTATCTAAGCCATTAACTTGTCAGTCTGCCTTCATGCAAGCCTGGACCAAAAGAGCAGGCCCAGTGATAGTTTCTAACTCACTCCAGCTTCACAGGAACTGATAGTACAAAATCCGACTATAAGCTGCTTTACTTTTGTGTGGCAGCGCATGCAGACTACATGCAGTTCCTCTAACCATCAAAGAAGCCCATGCTCAGCACAGGCAAAGAAAAGGTTTAGAACTGAGGCTGGCCAGATCACCAAGCATGGACTATGCAGTAACTTATGATGGTGAAGACTAGTACAGAATTGAAGGCCTTGAGGGCCTAAGGGAAAACGTCAATAAACGCTTCAACTTTGCTGCTTATATTTTACTTTAAAACTTACTAATTTTAGAGGTCACTCTGCTGAGCAACATTTTATTAGTCTCCCACTAACTTTGCTGTATATAATCGAATACTTCTGATATGTAGGTCATGATGAAAAGGATTGTCTACATTACTTTTCAGAGAATTGAAGGCCACTTTTGTTTAAACCACATCTCTTTCACACAGATATCTGATGGGTGACCTCTGATGTCAGAGCCCAAGAACTCCACTCTTCAGACAATGAATTTGTATCCTACGAATATTCATTATATATGTGCAGACCACTTATTATTTCACCTTTCCTCACCCTGCTTCTTTATCCTATAAATATGCCCAAACCCTATCCTTAGGAAAGCCGATCAGAGACCTGCCCTCTGGTCTCCATGGTTGGCTGCCTTGCAAATAAACTCTCTCAAAGCCTGTTTCAGTGACTGGCATACTGTACAGAGTGAAAAATGGATCTGGTTCAATAACACAACTGGAGGTGGCACTGAGGAAGACAAGGCTGAGACTGCAGTAGGTGTTGACTTAACCTTCACAGTTTGATTCATTCATGATATATATTTACTTGGTACTTTGTTGTGTTATAAGTTTAAACTATGCAAACCGCAAAGCTGTTGTGTTACAGTTATCTTACTAGTTTACTGTCTAGTCAACGGCTTTAATTCAAATTGCTTAATAAAAGTTTTTCTTTAGAGATAAGCTCCATTGTAGCTACTTCATTCTTAACATTCCTTCTCTCACTAACTACTGCATATCAATGTTCCTAAAGATGAGAGATGGTGTTATCTCTCTTCTCTACAGTACTACTATTATTCTAGACCTCTTCCCTCACACTTGTCTTCCACTACAAGCAATTCATTGACAAATGTCACTAACTATATTTCAAAATCTCTGTAAGGTTAGATGAAACTCTCTTTAGCCTTTAGGCACAAGCTTCCTAAACTGTCCTAGTAGCAAACGAGAGAGCAAATCTCTTTATATATACTCCTGGGGAGACAGGAGGGAAGAGGTTCACCAAGTGCTGTGTGCATGTATGTCTTTATCACTCTGAGTTACATTATAATATGAGACTACAATGCACCAATGAAAATATATGCGAGTGTCATTAACAATTCTGACAGTCAGCATTATTTCAACTTACAAGGGAAGACTGAAGCTCAGAAAGTCACAAAGTAAAGTTTTCCCCTGCTTTTGATCAAAAATTGATCATATTAAGGTTGAACAAGCCCTACAGATAATATATATATATAAGAAAGTCATACTCTGGT
The DNA here is from genome assembly GCA_004027655.1 of Graphiurus murinus. NCBI lineage: Eukaryota > Metazoa > Chordata > Mammalia > Rodentia > Gliridae > Graphiurus > Graphiurus murinus. The sequence goes on along the minus strand of PVLC010004645.1, from coordinate 24,545 downwards.
ACATTAACCACTTATCTTCCTTGCCTTTCCCAGAAAAGGACTTTCCACCAAGTCCCTGATAATGTTCATTCACTTTTCCCACTAAGCAAACCAATGAAAATGAAAATGTATTTAATATTTCAGAAAAATCATCTCTTAACCTGTAAACTATTTTCTGGCAAACTAAAACAACTGAATCGCCGGGCATGGTGGCGCACGCTTGTAATCCCAGCATTCGGGAGGCTGAGACCGGAGGATCAGGGTTCACGGCCAGCCTCAGCTACCTAGTGAGGCACTCCACAACTTAGCGAGACCCGGTTTCAAAATAAAGAATAAAAAATAGGGCTGGGGGTGTAGCTCGGAGGTAGAGTTCAATCCGCAGTGCTGCAAAAAAAAAAACACCAACCGAATCCTAAGAATGAAATACTATAGTAATTCAACCAGAGAGTATTAAGAATGCTCTATGGTTAAATAAACCAGGAAAATCTGATAGTGTTAACAGTTCTAAGGATTAGTCAAATCTCAAATCTTTAAAGAATTATAAGAAAGCAAAGAATTCTAAGTGGCCTAGAGATGAAGATAATGCAAAGTAGTTTTCCGAATAAACTGGACATGCACAATGGATATTTTAGACCATATCTTTTATGCTGGCCAATATATTTTTAATGGCAGACATGCATATTAGAGACATATGGCCAGTTATAAAGTTGTATGATTCATATTCGAACACATGCGATGTTAAACATCAAATTTTCAAATACAAGTCTATACATAATAGGTTCTCACTAACTGAATGACTATAATAATAGCAAGTCATCCATTAAGAAAAGGCAACAAAAACAATTATTTTGGAATTATAGCTCTTAAATTGTAACATTTAGATATACTATTTTGAACTAAACAATGACTGTAAAGCAATCTGAAACTCCTAAAAAGTTTGTTTCTACAATGGAAGAAAAAAACTGTAAATGAGCTGATACTAACTTTACAAATCTTACAATGAGAAAAGAAAACTACTTCACCAACATACTAACTTTACAAATCTTACAATGAGAAAAGAAAACTACTTCACCAACTACAAATAGTTATCTATTTCCCCATGAGAATTCCCCACAAAAATCAATGCTATAGGTTACTATTATTTCCTCAACAACAAAGTTCTTTATGAAGCATGTTGACACTTCAAAAACGTATCATTTTTGACAGTCTATGAAGTGCTATCAAGATTTAAATGTAGTTCTCTCACTATACCTTGCAAGTTCCTTCATGTAATTGTGGGTTTCTGGTTTTTTTGTTGTTGTTGTTTTTGTGGTACTGGGGATTGAACCCAGGGGTATTCTACCTCCGAGCTACACCCCCAGCCCTAATTTTTAATTCTTTATTTTGAAACAGGGTCTCACTAAATTGCTGAGGGCCTCACTAAGTAGCTGAGGCAGGGTGCAAACCCGCGATCCTACTGTCTCAGCCTCCCAAGTACTAGGATTATAAGTCTGTGTCACCACCCGGCTCTTCATATAGTTTGTTGTTAAAAACTGAGAAGAAAACTTGAATACAACATCTGCAAGTCTCTAGCAATTTCACCCAGGCAATTACTTATTATAATAATAATCTAATATACCATTAGGTTTAAGCCAATAATATTTTGGCTAACAAATTATCTGTCTGTGCTTTTTAAATGTTAGTAGTTCTGGGTATGGAGAAAAGCATAAGATTCAAAAGACATTCTTAATTCTAAGTATAAATTTGAACTTTGGGAATCAAAAGTTGAAGAGGACTCATTCTTATGTATGCCTTCCTGCTCATGTAATGCCTTCCACCATATTATGATGCAGAAAAGAGGAATTCAATCTTAGACATCTCAGCTGTCATAACTGTAAGAAATACATTGTTTTGTCATTAATTACCCAGTTAATGGTAGTTTGTTATAGCAGAACAAAATGGACTAAAACATCCACCAAAGCCTTGGTTTGGTTCTAGTATTCCTCAAGAATTAATCCTGAGTATACTGGTCTGTCCACTATATTCAAGAAACCCTTTCTTTTTCCTCCCTCAGCTCCATGTCCTCCCATTCACAGTACACACCAGACATAGGGCCTGGGCTATGATGTATATGGAATAAGTTTACTCTGCCTCCTCTCTGTACATAGTCAGCATAAGAACACAGCCTGTGGCAAGTACCAGGGAGCCAACAAACTCTTTATTCTGAAATAGAAATATTACTTGTCCTGGGTCAGCTCCTTTAATTTTGGACAAACTACTAGGATCTAAGATTTATGCTATTTTCATAGCATCTTCCTAACTGACTTTTATTGGTCACCTTACTTCTCAATTGACCGGCCTGCTTCTGTGACTCAAAAGTTGACATTATTCAATGTTCACATTATTATTCTTTTACCAGCAGAATGCAGAACAAATTCTTTTGTTTGTTCCAATTGCAAGTAATGAGGGGGGAGGGATAGACAGGGAAAGAGAAAAGGGTGCTGGGGAGTACAAAGGGGAACAGGGAATAAAGGAGAGAGAGAACACTGGAGCCAAGAAAGCAGTAACAAAAGACAGAAAAGAAACAGACAGCTTGAGGGAGTGTCAGAGCCACCAAGTCAAAGAGAAACAAGAGAGTAATGTAGGATCTGGTGGCCATAAAAGGGCAATTGTCCACCTCCTTACAAACCAAATCTGGTCAATCCCAAATATGGAAATGTTTTAGTTGGAATACAGAGCTTTTCTTCCATGAAATATGAGCATAGATCACAATCAGTCTTTCCTCATAAATAATCTCACACTTGGATATCTACTCATTATGAGAGCTGTTGAATTATTATGTAAACTATTCCTAAGTTTTGTTCACTCAATGTCCAGGTCTATCTAACCAAAACAAAAAACAAAAAACAGTAATAAAAATTACTTCAGTGTTTTCAGTTATTCTAGCTATTTCATAGTTATACTACTTACTCTGCACATCTGTGAAATGGAAATGTCAGAGGGCTGTTGTGAAGCATGGGAAAGGTTAAAACAGTGGTGAGAAATGCCACAAGCACAATACTCATCAAATTATTAGTACAATAACATTTGACTTTTTGGACTTTATACACACAGAATCTCCAACTCACAAGAGCTCAGTGATGACAAATTTATAGGAAGTAAGATCATTTCAAAATAAGATTACTTCCTTACATGTCTGGTCATTCTCTCCATTTATAAATTAAGAGGCTGACAAATAAGTGAATAATCTGTTGTACCATGACAAGATAGATGCATATCTTAATCTATTAAGAAGAGTTTAAGAACTAGAGTTTGGGAACTAGAGCAAAGATTAAAATCTGGCTTCCTACAGAGGAAGCAATAGCATGTGTTCAAATGTGACTGTTTTCGGTGGAATCTACCTGTTCCATCCCTGTTTATATAATGTGCACATTACCTGCCTCTGCCCTGTACATAATGTAGGCTGGAATTACTCACAAGTTAGGTTTTCCTCAGCAATTTCAACAATAAAGGAGTCGTAATAAAGCTAAATTTTATGTGTATTTGATTAATCTAGTTGCTTAGATGCTACCACCAATGCTATTATACACACACACACACACACACACACACACACACACCTTCTTTACCACTATTGTGATAAACAAAACACAAAAGCCCTCAATCAATGTAAATGCATTTTCAAAGGGTTCTATCCTACCTTTCAACCTAACAGTTCTGCCCCTAGGATTCCTTATAACAATTAGTGGGTAGAAGGAAAAAGGAAGTAGTTGCCCTTCCTGATCACTTTTTTCCAAAAAAAGTATGTTTACGGTCATTATTTTTAGAAATATATATATGCTGACATGAGAGTTGTTAAAGCAAGACCCAAGCACTTGTGGAGACGTTTGGCATGATCTTACTTTGCAACTCTCCCCTGGTTGAGCTGACAGAGCCACCCAACACTTGGCTCTTAGTGTATGAAAACCCGACAACTCACTAATGAAAACAGTGTTCCTCATCTAAGCCCCAAACTTAGCTTTGGAAGAAAGAACACATGTACATCTTCCTATTCATCTACAAAGTATCCTCATACTGTCCTAGCAGCTCCACAGTGCAAGAAAATGTGGCTTCACTGTATTTTTCAAAAGGATAATTTTTTTTCTCATTCCCTGATTTTCCTGACAAGTAGTAAAACAGTATATTCTACTTTTTCAACTAGGTTCATCCCAGATCCCATTGACAGTTAAAATAGTACTATTTTTCAAAGAATAAGATACAGTATAACTTGGTTTGAGAACATGCCTAACAATGCCAACAGCATTGGCATTTGCTCTAAGCATTTTTATAGTCTTGTATCTTCAGAATCTAAAAAATATTGTAAAAGTGTCATCCTTCATTCTTAGAGAGTGAGGTGATTCTGATTTGTTTTTAATAACCAAAAGTATAGTAAAATCATATCTAACTTATGATATGCAGTTAACTTATGATACATTCTGCCTTCTAATCCTAAATGTACAATTGGGGTGCCGCATCTGACCACTGATCTCAGTCTGGGGACTGACTAAACTAGAATGCAGCTTAGTTTCCTTCTCAGCTACACACTAAAAGGAAATTTACCAAAGAAATAGACAATAATTACAACCAAAGAAAAGGGCTACAAGAAGAGAATCAGCACGAGGTGGGGCATAGTGAAATTGGAAGTGGGTAAACATGATTGAAGGAGGAAAAAGAAATCAACTTCTTAGTGATGAAAAGCCAAACAATGCTACTGAAAAGAGGAAAAACTGGATAATCTGGAAGAAGACAATAAAAAAGGAATTTAACTCCAAATCCATATGCTCTCATAGAAGGAGGGCTCAGTTCCCGACCCAACCAACTCCATTTTGTCCCTTTCTAACTCCATCTGCCTTTTAACTTTTTTCCTTCTGAGATACTATTGTAGGTTATACCTTGGATCTTAGGAACTACAGGCCTGGCTAGTAAGTGTGCATGTGTATGTGTGTGTAGTTACTGGGGACTGAACCCAGTTCTACTTGTGAGCTATACCTCCAGCCCCATTTTACTATTTTTGAGACAGGGTCTCAGGTAAGATGCCAAGGCTGCAGGCTGGCTTCAAACTTGTGATCATCCTGTCCCAGCCTCTCAAGTACTGGGATTACAGGCATGCGCCACCCCACCTAGCCAATAAACATTTTCATGATAAGGGATGAAACTACTCCCAAGTAACAGGGAGCCTTGCTGAATAGATGACCCCATGATGAGATTGCCACCCTAAGCAGTCATCTAATGATGGGAGCCAAACTGCCCTCTCAAAAAATGATGACCTTTGCAGAGCTTTCCAGAACCAGTCCTGAGATAATGACCAGCCAGACCAAGGTCTGACCAGGATGACTTACTCTACCATCTATGCAAATTCCCAGCCATAAAAGCCCAACTCCTTTTTTTTCTATACAATCTCCAAGTTTCTGTCAGTCCCCTGAGGACAGATTTCTGGTCACTGTACCCTTCTATTTGTTCTTCCCGGCATGGCCAATCTGATTAAAAGCTCCTTTCCTGCTCTTCACCATTGCTCATCTCTTTGATTGGCATATTCAAACAGGTGGCAGAGCCTGGTATGTGGAGTCCACTGGGGCCAGGACCTTTGACCAAGGACTCAGATAACATCATTATTGCCTCTACCACTAACAGTGTATATCTGAACACATATACAAAGACAAGCAACCAACATCAAGGTAGCTAAATCACTAAGAGGATATCTTCTATAATTTTGGAACATATTTTCTAAGGAGCATGCCACATCAAATTCAGAAAAGGAACTATTGTACATTTCACTCAATTTCTAAGAACTTGAAAAGAAAGATGAATTATGTTTTATTCTTTTTTGTCCCTCTCTTTTGGCAAAGAATCCTATTTTTCTCAATTCTCGAGTGTAGAAAACTAACATACAAATTCCATTGCAATGAAACAATTTACGAGAAGTCTTCATTCTTACTGTTTTTTATTTTTTGTGTGTATGGTACTGGGGATCGAACCCAGGGGCATTTTACCTCTGATCTATATCCCCAACCCTATTTTATGTTTTCTTTTGAAACAGGGTCTAAGTTTCGAAGGGCCTCACTAAGTTGCTGAGGCTGACCTCAAACCTGTGATCCTCCTGTCTCAGCCTCTCAAGTATTGGGATTACATGCATGCACCACCACGCCCAGTTCCTCTTACTGTTTTCTAGGGAGGAAGAAACTGTATTTTAGATTTAATCTTAAAACATATGTATGTATGCTGATACTGCCCTACTTTGAAGCCTTATTTATTTAAAAATATTCACCAATATTACGTGATAATCCTTAATAGAGCTATAAAGTAAATATTTGCTGTTAGGAGGGCACTATGGTATGCACTGGCACTAGTCCAAGAAAAAAAAAATGTTTAAATGTTACCAAAATCCTCACACAGGTCTACATTTAAACATCTGACTACCTATATTTGTAATATATCTGACTTATGCTGAATTCTTTGTAACACTGAGCTCTATATTTACTTTCTGAATTGAAGAAGTACATGTTAAATGAACAAGTCCTAACATATAAAGAAAAAAAAAACCTGAGTGGATTTTAGTGTGTAGTATCAGGGTTTGGGTTTTTTTTTTTTTTTTTTTTGTATTATTATTTTTAACTACATGGGTCACTTCTATCAATGTAAAGGAAAAGTAAATTACAACTAGAAAATATTGGAAGTTTCTTAACCATGAAATTTTAAATTTACCAGGGGAAACAAACAAAACATACACATAAAAAACAATAAAACAACAAAAGCAAGGTTTCGTAGTTAATTAACTGTTTCCTACCATTAGAGACAAAAGTTTTACAGAACTATGCTATATGATATATGCGTGACATTTCTATTGTGCTTTTCTGTTTCATATAATTAGGAAGGGGGAAAGTAGCAATTTATTAAATTAATTCCAGAATGCATTATCTCTGGCAGTTTAGAAACCATTGATATATGAATTGATAAACATCAGAATGCATGCCAAGAGGGCAGGATACAAGATCACTCTCCTTGATAAAACAGCCTTGGTTAAAAGCACTCAAAAGCCACTACTCTTATGTTCTCCTACTATTTTAAACTTTCTAAATATTCTTCTGTAATAATCTTTACTTCAAACAAAAAGTATGAAAAGGGGAACCTTGAAGGAAAAGTACAGGATATGGAATACTAATATCCTCTTTCAGTTGCAGACTGAAACTTATTCTCATCATTTCTTTTCAAGAAGGTAAAACATTATAAAACTAATGCCACTTCTACAGAACTGCAACAATGGGAAGCACACAGTAAAACTAAAAATGAATCCAATCAATATTCACATAAATGTATTATTCTGATTATTTCAACTGTTTTAAAAATTGCAACACAAGTTAAAAAAAGCAAAACATTCTTTTCTACATTCAATGTACTGTTATTTTATTTCTCATTTTAAGACAAGTTTTAATGCTAGTCATAACCCACTAAAACTGGTTTCTTGATCCACTAATAAATGGGATGAAACTTGTAATTTTAAAAACACAGTTTTAGAGAACACAAAAATTATCCTGGCAGATGAAGGGAACCATAGACAAATTACCAATCTCTAGTGGCCACCTCCTTTCACTGATAAGAAAAAGCTCAAAGAACTAAGTCAGTCAAATAATGATGGTTTAATTTCCTCTACGAAGAACTCAGGATATAGTCCAAGAGTTAGATAGAAAAAAATAAAACATCAACCAAAAAAGTCCTGATTTGACAATAATCATCACTATCATTGCCAATCTACTATCACTTCCTACAGGTCCAAACCTATTCTAAGTATTTGAATACAGTTATCTAGATACACCAAATACATAAATTATAGTATATAACTTAATGTAGTAAGTTTATGTTGCTCTATTTCAAGGTCATTCTCACAACTTATCAAGACAACAAACAGGAATTAGATGTGAAACACAGGTGAGCTGACCCCTAACCACTTTACCACAAAGCTATAGACTCTTCCAATAAGAATTGGAATTACCAACTCTGGCTGTGCATCAGAATCCTCTGTGAAGTTCAAACGAAACAAATGCAGGCCATCAAGTGCTACCCAGAAAGCAATCTTGAAAGTGAAGTAGCTAGTTACAGAGAAATAATAAAAAGGAGCAACTATCTAGTATAAAAATCAGGTTTCCTAGATTTCAAATAACTGAGAAACAGTTTTAACTACATCACTCAAGTAAATGAGTGATGTTTTATGAACATAAAAGCCTTAAGATTTTTGATAGCTAAGTGGGTATCACAAAGCCTAGAATCACCACTTCTAGTAACTATGAATAACAATACACCACACACACACACACACACAAATGATTAACTAAATATACACACTGATGAATAAGTAATAGCTATAATTTACTTTTTTTTTTCTTTTTGGGCAGAATTGGGGCTTGAACTCAGGGACATTCTACCTCAAAGCTACACCCCCAGCCCTATTTTTTATTCTTTATTTTGAAACAAGGTTCAAATAAGTTATAGATAGCCTCATTAAGTATCTGAGGCTGGCTGCAAACCTGTAATCCTCTTGTCTCAGCCTCCCAAGTACTGGAATTATAAGCATGCACCACCACGCACAGCTAGTTATAATATTAATTTTTTAAAATAACACATTTTTCTCTAAGTGACAATTCTTTGTAAAAGATAAAACCTTACTATAAATGGCCCAAGTAAAACATGTTTTGTTTGGCCAAATTATACCTCAACTGAAGAATTTATCCAATTGTTTCCTGTTTGGGCTACCTTGAAATGACAGCACTGAAGAGAACTCGTCTATTATGTAAACCAGAAAGTTAATTATAGACTAACACACAAATAACCCCCAAACTATTTGATGAAAGAAATTATATTCCATTAGTAGTAAAACCTAAGGAAAATATCTACCTCATGTCTTCCATAATCTTATCTCAAAAAAGGAAAAAAGAAATCATAAAGCTTGTGATTTTTTAAACAAAAAATACCACTATAAATGCATATTCACATCTGCAATCTAATATTAAAATATCTTAAAATATGCAATAATCAAATATAGATTCAAGAGCATTCATTCTATGCATGACTTTGGGGTCACTGGGAGATTTCTAAAGCATACCTTTTAATCCACGCCATGGTACTTCAAGAACATGTTAAGGTAAGTCACAGCTTGGAACACTTCGATGCACCTCAAAACACCTCAGCCAGTGTATCTGTATCATTCTCCTTTCCTTTTGAGATCATAATGGTTCCGAAGAACTATAATGCTTCCATGTGAATGATAGTCTCATAATTTCAATGACTTAAAAACAAAAACAAAAAATAAGGACTTAAGTGTCGGTATGGTAAGCCACTAGTGTACTGTGTTAAATGTTGCTATGATTAAGAAAAAGAGTGGCTGCTACTACTAGCATGTAACACTGTCATTTTTAACGTGAATCTTCATATGAACAGAAGTCCAGGTGTTAAGCTTTACTTTATAGAGATCTTTCTAGTAAAGACCCACAAATCCCTTTGCCCCAGTAATTTCTTCAGTTTTCTTCTCAAGGAATGAAAATAACCTAAAAGACAGGTCTGAAGACTTGTGAGGTGCCAGGTCCACTTCTGAAACAACAATTCTATACTGTGTTAAATAAAAGCTAGAAATCACCTACACAAAAAAGGCAACTAGTTAAGAGACAGGGCAGAGATGGGTGTGGTGGTGCAGGCAACTTGGGAAGCTGAGATAGGAGGATCACAGATTTGACATCAGCCTCTGCAGCTTAGAAAGGCTTCACCAACCTGAGAGACTGTTTTCAAATAATAAAAATAAAATTGGGCTGGGGATGTAGCTCAAAGGTAGAATGCTCCTGGTTCAATCCCTAACACCACCACAAGGAGGAGGGAGCAGGATTTCCTTCAAACATAGTTCCTCTTGGTGTTAATATTCCTGAATCACTAAATTGCACATAAGTCATTACACTGAAAAGAATTCCAGTTTCTAAAGCTTATTTCTATTAATAGGATATATATAAATGAACAGGTAGTTTTGGCTATGATATTGTGAATTATATTTGGTCTTCATCCTTGTTTCCGGATATAGACCTCCTAAAATCCTTAGAATAGTCAAAGTGTTGTCTTTTGATATACGATTGAACTGAATGGTGACAGGCAGTCCCAGGTAGCTTTTGAATGGAGGCTGATCACTGAAAGACAGTATTAGAAGTTTGGGCCAGGCATGGTGGTGCACACCTGTAATTCCAATACTTGGGAGGCTGAGACAGGAGGACTGCAGGTTCCAGTACAGCCTCATCAAGTAGTGCGACTCTCCTCAACCTAGCAAGACCCTGTTTCAAAATAAAAAATAAAATAACAACCTCTGGGAAAGGGAGAGAGAAGGAGCTAAATGTTAAGTTGATTACCAATGATCAATGGTTTAGTCAATCATATCTGTGCAAGGAAACCTCCATACAAACACAAAGGGGCAGGGTTTGGAGAGCTTCCAGATAGCTGAACATGGAGTGGTTCCTGGAGGGTGTGGCATACTTGAGGAGAATATGGAAACTTCAAGACCCCTCTCCTATGCTTTGTCTTATTCATCTCTTCATCTGGTGTTCACTAGTACCTTCCGCAATATCTTTTATAATAAACTGGTAAATGTAAAGAAGTATTTTCCAGAGTTCTGCTCTAGCTGAACTTGTAGAGCTGCTCTAGCAAACTGAAAGAACTGGAGGATGGGGCTGTGTTGGTATGTTAAGTCACTAGTGCACTGTGTTAAATGCTGCTACAGAGAGGTTTATAGACGTCTGTCAGAAGCAAGGGCTTGTGATTAGCATATGAATGAGGGGGGCAATCTTAGGGACAAAGCCCTAAACCCATGCGATCTGATGCTATACCCAACTAGTGTCAGAACTGAACTGAATTAGAGGACAGCCAGATAGTGTATCTGCTGGAGAACTTTGTTTGCTTGGTGTGCGGATAAAACTCCTACACACCTTTGATCACAAGTCTTGTGTGTTAATTGATATGATGTGAGAGTAAAGGAAAAACTGCTTTCTACAGAATGGCTAGTCACCAATTTTACTGCGACTATGTGACTGTCTTGGCAAGAGTGTGTGTTCATCTTTCAATTTTACCCCTTTCTGATGCACACATACACCAAAACAAAACAAAACAAAACAAAAAACCACTCCATTATTAACATACAATAAATGTACGTATCACATTTTAAATCTGTTATTAATTCACACTGTTTTTCTTCAAGTTTAATACTATGCAGTTACCAAAAAGAATACCTGGAGTTACACAAAGAAAATAAAACCTGATAACTTGTCTATAAATATATACAAATATATATATATATATAATATATATAAATATATATATATAAATATATATATAAAATAACCTGGAGTTACACAAAGAAAATAAAACCTGATAACTTGTATATAAATATATACACTTACTGTAATAAATTACTTTATATATAAAGTAATTTATTACAGTAAGTGTATATATTTATATATATAAAATCTTTATATATATAAAATCTTTTATATATATATTTATATATATAAAAGATTTTATATATATAAAGATTTATTTATATATATATAAAGATTTATATATTTTTATATATTTATATATATAAATCTTTATATATATATAAAGATTACTTTAGGATGATACATCAGGAAATTTTTAATAAAGCTAAGCCATAAAGATGGCTCTAAGAGATAAATTAGATGAGAAAGTTTCTGTTATATTTTAGGCATATGGAATAGGCACATGTAAGGGTTAATGTAAAAAAAATGAAAGATGACAAAGTTTCCGGGCAAAAGCTAAAGAACACGTGCTAAAGAGAATGTGAAATTATTCCCCATTTAAAAGGGTAAACTGATGAAAATCTTTCAAATCTAGTGGCAGAAAAATGACATATTTCTAAGATTTAAATTTATTGTAGGTTGTAGGTAGGGGATGCTGATTATTATTATGCTGATAAAGTTATATTCAAGGAAGAAGTTGACCAAAGAAAGAATTTAATGAAGAACAGAAACAAAGGACCTAGTCCCCTAAAATCACTGTCTGCAGCCACAGTCATCTTTTGAAACTGATGATTTTAGCACATTTGAACAACCCTTGGTCCTTCCTTGCTCCTGCTTAAAATCAATTAATGGCAGAGAGAGGATGGGAGGAGAATATGAATATAAATATGTGTGTCTTCGCAAGCGCACATTGTTGTCCACACTGCTTCTCCAAATAAATGTACCCTACACACAACTACCAGGTTAATGCCCCTCAAATGTAGCTCCTCCCTTGCACAGTAAAAATCTTAACCACTGGAAAGTTAGGATATGACTACATTAGATAATAAAAGTGTAGGTGGGCCCTGGAATCAACCTAGGGACACTGAGTCACAACTATACTGTGTTTAGTTTGGTTTTGCCTACTGGAATAATAACAATATTTATGAAAGTACAAGATCAGCTCTACTGCAAACTACTATTAAAGTATAAACTTCAGGAATGTAATTAGAAGTGGATGCCAACAACTTTAAACTTTTATGCTTTTATCCAGCCTCACACAGTAATCTGAAATGACAATAATGAATGTATTGTGATGTTCATTGCAATAATTACTAGGAAAGACCTTGTTAGTTCTTTTCAACAATAGGGGACTCCTCTTCACAAGACAGGCAGAAAGCATGAAAATCTGATGGCAAAGCACTTTAAAAGGTATGAAAATTGACAAGTTACTCATCTTCCCTATACAGAAAGGTTCTCAAATTGATTACTTTTTATATGAAGACAAGCAGATTCTATACTATGCAGATTATTGCTGTGGGATTTTTGTTTGTGTTTGGTTTTGGTTTTTTAGTGCTAGAGATTGAATCCAGGGCCTCTGGCACTCTATGAAGACAGTCTACCACTGAGCTTCACCCTCAGCCCTATTTTTGTAAATAAAAACACAGTAAACATGATATTTAAACACTGGCTTTTCAGCTATGAAAATTATTCAATTTATATTAACAAACTGAGCTTGGAATCAGCCTTTTGACTCTATGAAAAAGTATTAACCAGCTGGGTATGGTGGTGTACACCTGTAATCTCAGTCCTTGGGAGGCTGAGACAGGAAGATTGCAGGTTTGAGGTCAGCTTTAGCAACTTAGAGGTCCTCAGCAACTTAATGTAACTTTGTTTCAAAATAAAAAATAAAGTAGGGTTGGAGATATAGCTCAGGGGTAGAATGCCTCTGGGTTCAATCCCCAGTACCAAAACAACAACAACAACAAAAGCATATAGTACACTGTGTATATTTTCCAACAATTTTTTTTTAAAAATAAAGGTCTGGGGGTGTGCCTCAGTGGTAGACTCACATGTGTGAGGCCCCAGGTTGGACTCCCAGCACCACAAACACATAGTCAAACCCTTACTATCATTCAAATTGTGAATATAAATGGGCTTCTACATTAACTATTTTAATTTTATTTGCTTTGACTTTACCATAACACCTTCTAACATTTTAAATTTATATACATATTTCAATATATTAGTGCAGTACAAAAACTATAATTAACAAAGTTAACACAATCACATATTTTGGTGTCCATGTTAATGTTATACTAATACGAGTATGAAATAAAAAAACCTAATGACAAGAAAGAAAAGAGAACGGAGGAATGAAGTGAGAAACAAACTGCTCCATGTGTCAAATAGCACTTACAGTACATGGATAAAGATCCCAAAGACAGGCAAAGACACCCTTCCATTGAAGAAAATTCCAGGTCCAGAGGGATATCCAGCTGAATTCTATAAAACCTTGACAGAAGCTCTAAGCCTAATTCTTCTCAAATTATTCCATGAAATAGAGATGGAATTCTCCCAAACTCATTCTACGAAACCAATATCACCATAATACCAAAACCAAATAAAGATAGCTCAAGAAAAGAAAATTACAGACCAATATTATGGATGAACTTAGACAAAAAAAATTCTATAAACAAAATACTAGTGATACACACACAAAACCACATCAAGAAATTACACACCATGACCAAGCTGGTTTCATTCCAGGGATGCAAGGCTGGTTCAACACACACAAATCAATAAATGTAATTCATCACATAAATAGAACTAAGAACAAAAATCACACAATCATCTCAATAGATGCTGAAAAAGCATTAGACAAAATCCAACACCCATTCATGTTAAAAATACTACAGAAAATGGGAACAGAAGGAATCTTCTTCAACATTACAAAATCAATATACAGTAAGCCTAAAGCCAAACTGAATGGGGAAAAACTACAAGAATACCCTTGAAGCTGGGTGTGGTGGCACATGCCTGTAATCCCAGTACTTGGGAGGCTGAGACAGGAGGAAGCATGTTCAAGACCATCCTCAGCAATTTATCGAGACTCTCAACAACCTAGTGAGACTCCGTTTCAAAATAAAAAGGACTGGGGTGTAGAATGCCCCAGGTTCATCTTTAAAGAAGGAAGGAAGGAAGGGAGGGAGGGAGGGAGGGAGGGAGGGTCGGTCCCACCCTTTAAAATCAGGAACAAGACAAGGATGCCCACTATCACCCCTCCTTTTCAATATAGTACTTGAAACTCTAAACAGAACCATAAGGCAGGAGAAGGAAATCCAAGAAATACAAATAGGAAAAGAACTGAAATTATCTCTGTTCACAGATGATATGATCCTATACTTAAAAGATCCTAAAATCTCACCAAAAGACATGTGGAACTGATAAATAAATTCAGCAAAGTAGCAGGATACAAAAATCAATCTACAGAAATCAATAGCTTTTCTATACACCAATCATGAATCCACTGAGATAGAAATCTGGAAAACAACCCCATTTACAATAGCCTCAAAAACAATAAAATACCTACAAATAAACCTAACCAAGGAGGTAAAAGACCTCTACAATGAAAACTATAAAACACTAATGAAATTAAAGATCTTTGAAGACATATCTCCCATGTTATCAGACAGGAAGAATAAATATCATCAAAATGGCCATTCTACCAAAATATCATCGAAATGGCCATCCTGTATTGCTCCAGATTCAATGCATCCCTATTAAAATACCAATGTCATTTTTCACACTTAAAATTCATATGGAAAAACAAAAGACCCAAATTGCCAAAGCAATTCTCAGCAATAAGAACCACGACAAAGGCATCACAATACTTGATTTCAAGCTATATAAAGAGCTATAGGAAAAAAAAAAAGCAAGCATGGTTTTGGCACAAAACAGACATATAAACCAATAGAACAAAGATTTGGAAATAAATGCAAACACTTATGTCAAATTGATTTTTGACAAAGCTAGAGAAAAGACAGACTTTTCCACAAATGGTGTTGGGAAAACTGGTTATCCATTTTTGAAAATGGAGTTAAGCCCCAACCTCTCAATCTGTACAAGAGTCAATTCAAGATGGATCAAAGACCTGGAAATTAGACCAGAGACTACAATTACTAGAAGAGGGCATAGGACCAATGCTCCCACAGATAGGCACTGGTAGAAACTTCCCCAATAAGACCCCCAAATCACAAGAAATTAAAATGAGCATTAATAAGTGGGGTGGCAATAAATTAAAAAACCTCTGTGCAGCAAAGGAAACCATCAAGAATCTTGAGAGTCAACAGAATGAGAGATCATTGCAAGCTACTCCTCTGATAGAGAACTAATATCTAGAATATACAAAGAACTTAAAAATCTAACATTAAAATAACAAAAACCTAACAAAAGAATGGGCAAGTGAACTAAACAGACACTTCACAAAAGAAGAAATACAAATGGCCAGTAATTATATTAAAAAATGTTCAACATAATTAACAGAGATGCAAATCAAAACTATACTGTGATTCTACCTAATCTCAATTAAAATGCCAATCATCAAAAAATACAAACAATAATTAATGCTGGCAAGGATCTGCGGAAATAGGAACTCATATATTGTTGGTGGGATCACAAATTAGTGCAGCCACTTTGGAGATCAGTGTGGAGGTTCCTCAGAGGACTGGGAAATGGAACTACCATATGATCCAGTTATACTACTCCTTGGGTGTCTTTCCAAAGGGACTGAAACCAGAATATTACCAGATACAAGCATATCTATGTTTATAGCAGCACAATTCCCAATAGCCAAATTATGGAACCAGCCTAGATGTCCATCAACAGATGAATGAATTATGAAATTATGGTATACACACAATGGGATTCTACTCAGCAATAAAGAACAAAATTATGTCATTTGCAGGAAAATGGATTATCCTAAGTGAGACCAACAGTCACAAAAAAATGAAGGGTCATATGTTTTGCCTCAGATGTGGAAACTAGGGACAAATTAGGATACAAAAGGGTCTCCAGACAAAGGAAAAGAAATCCCAGTGGAGTGATGGAGGGAGTTTAGGGAAGGGAGGCATGGCGTGGGGGGGGGGGGGGGCAGAGATTAGAAGAAGGATACACAATTTACATATACACTATCATGTACAGGGAAGGCGAGGGAGTGGGGTGGGAGTCAGGGGTAAGTCCAGCAAGTGTTGTGTGCATGATGGCTTTATCACTCTGAACTTCATTATGATGTATGACTATAACGCACCAATAAAAAAAAATTTTAAGTCTGCTTTGTCTTTACCATAATATCTTTTAATTTTAAATTTATATATATATACATTTCAGTATTAGTAGAGTACAATAACTATAATTAAAGTTAACACAATCACCTATTTTGGTGTATATGTTAATGTTATCCTAGTAAGAGTATGAAATAAAAAATCTAGTGACAGGAAAGAAAAGCAGAAAGGAGGAATGAAAGGAGAAACAAACTGCTGGATGTGTCAAATAGCACTTATAGTACATGGATAGACCCCAAAGGCAGGCAAACTTCTTTGGCTTCACAGAAATTACTTAAATTCATTATCTTGGTTAATCACTAGTGAGACTGAATAAAAATATTAAAGAAAGCATAAGCATCCCCCAAGGGAAAAAAAACACAATATTTTTACTGATTAAAATGAGCAGCAGATGTGAAGACTATAAAAAGAATCAAATTCATCAGTTTTCTCATAGTCACAGCATTATTGGATGTGCTCACTGTAATAAGCCCCTGTATGCAGACTTTCTGTTAATACATGAGAAGTGGGGGGAGGACATCCTAAGGCACATGATGTACTTACACAATTATATCAAGGTCACTCACTGCACTGAACTTGAGAGGGAGGGAGGGCGAGGGGGTGGGAATTGGGGAAAGGGTCAGATGAGAAATGTGTGCACATATGTCGTTATCAATTTGTACCTAACAAAGATGTATACATACAAAGCATGAATTATTACAATAAAAAAAAAATACATGAGAAGCAGCACAAGGTGGCATAAAAGGCATAAATAAGAGTTTAACCTACGGGCTTTGGGTGCGACTCAGTGACAAATCACTTGCCCAGCATGCCTCAGGCCCTAGGTCCAAGCCTCAGAGCTTAAAAACATTTTTTTCATTACCTTCCCTTTTGATGTGCTCTTTCCAATAAGAATCTAAACAAGTCAAGCCTATTTCACTGTGTGTGTGTGTGTGTGCAGTACACCCTTGATCCTATTTTATGTTTTATTTTAAAACAGGGTCTTGCTAAATCCACCTCACATTGGCCTTAAAACTGTGATCCTCCTGTCTCAGTCTCCCAAGTTCTGGAATTACAGGCAAGTGCCTCCTCACCTGGTTCCTACTTCACCTTTGAAGGTGTGGTGGCACAGGCCTATAATCCCAACATTCGTGAAGCTGAGACAGAATTGTAGGTTTGCAGTGAGCCTCAGTAACTTGGGGAGACCCTGTTTCAAAACAAGAAGGGCTGGAGGTTTATCTTAGAGGTAGAATGCCCCTGGGTTCAATCCGTAGTACAAGAGGGAAAAAGAAAAAGAAAAAAAGAGGCTCCACTACCCATGTTCAGAACCACTGCTAATTCCTCATCTGCAACTCAACACATGACAAACTACATTACAGCTCTCATTAGTCCATTAAAAATTATTCTTGCCAGAATCTTTTAAGTCTTGTATCTGGTGAAAATTTGAATTTATCACACCTGCTCTCTTTATAAGACCTGACACAAATGACCACTTTCCTTCCTTTCAGAATTACTTTCCATTTTTCTAACACTAGACTGCTGAGGTTTTTGGCCTATCTCCTTTAAATACTAATTTTCTTCTATTAACTTCTACCCATTCCTTAAATGTTGGGCTTGCCAGAGGTCTATCTCTGCTTAACTCTCTCCAAATTTTACTCATGCCCAAGGTTCTAACTACCACCTTACAGTCCTCAATAATGTTTTTCCAACCTTGACCTGTCTTTTCAGCTCCAGGAGCCCCATCTATAACTGGTCACTTGATACCTAGCTCTCTTACAAGGGCCTCAAACTCAACTTGAGCTTTTGGTTAATATAAAACTCCCAACACCAACCTAAGTCCTCTACTGTCCATTTATCTCCATGCCATCTCATTTCAACAAATGATACCACTGTCCATCCCCCTTGGAATATTTGCATAGCACCAGTGTTTTTTTCCTTCTTGACAAATTTTTAGAGCTCTCTATGACTCTATTCACTCTTGGGTCTTGCCCAACTAGTTAGAGAAATAAAACACTACTCTTTTTTTCCTAAAAGGCAACCTATCTTCATATATTTTACTATGGCACCGGGTTGCTTTTAGGAATCATTAAGAAATAACTTCAAAAATACTTTACATTTTTTGCTCCTTAAACTATAGAGTAATACAGTCTAAAAAGTCTTCCCTCTAACACAATGGAATCCTATTTTAATCCTATCAAAACCTTCCAATGTCTCAAAGTACTAGATGGAATAGTTATCTGACTAAGCAGAAAACTGCACATTAACGGCAGTTAATAAAGGTCGAAAAGTTGAAGAGATTGCTAAAGAATTCCTGAGAGCACAGCTGAGCAGAAAGAATATCCTGGAACTGGTGATAAAATAAGTATCTAATAACTCCTCTCATTGGAACAGACTATGTTCCCCTGGGGCATAGTAACTATATGCACTTCCAACTTTGGGAAATGCTTAAGTTCGCTATGTCATTTTAATACCTACATAATATTGTGTTATCAGGTGTGATCTTTCAAAAGTATACTGAGTTGGTATGACTGGGAAATCATCCAACATAAACAAGAACCTCTAAGTAGGCATGGTTGAGGGAATAGTCTAGGAAAGTCATCTGTCTGATGGAAATACTATTTCTACTTCCCTAGTGATTACAGCTATCAGTGACAACTGTGAGGTCCCAAGAAAAGAAATTTTAACTGCCTTAAAACTTTAACTATTCAGATAAACTGGCCAAGAAATTAAAGTTAAATGTTACACAAAGGGATCTCTAACCTCCTAATATTTTTGGCTAATTATTCCACTGTTAGTTTATATCTGCTCTTCTAAAATTTGGTTATAAATCAAGAGTAACTCACTGGGAATGCTTTTATATCTAAAAGATACTGCAGATAACAACTACAACTAACACAACTATAATTTTAACGTGAATTAGAAAAATCCTCCTGAAAACATGTCCTACACAGAAGAACAGATGTTACTGTCACAGTTTAAACTCTTTTAACCACTAGAAGGATAAAACTAAATTTAACAATTTTTTTAAATTAAAAAAAAAAAAAAGCCAAGCATGGTGGATCGCAAGTTCAAGACCAGCCTCAGCAAGTAGTGAGACTCTGAGCAACCTAGTAAGACCCTGTTTCAAAATAAAAATAAAATAGGGCTGAGGGTGTAGCTCAGAGGTAAAGAAAGAAAAAGGGGCTAGGGATATAGCTCAGTTGAAAAGTACTTGCTTATCATGTGTTAGGCCCTGGGATATATCCCAGGGCACCACAAAAAATAAAAATACCTAATTTTAACCTTCAAATTCAACCTGTATTTTTTTGAACATCATTGGTATTAAACATTTTATGATCAGGAAGCAGGTTAAGCATTGACTTTACAAAGGAAGTGAATTTATTATGATTTAAATATATAAATTGTTCAGAGATTTACAAATATATAGTCTAACACCTTCACAAATAGTGACCATAATTTCAAGTATTTAATGCTTTCCATTTTGGGAGTGGGGGGCAGAAGCAGAAACTCTCATTTTTTTCAACTACACTAATCTATCCTTTCTTTTTTCTTTTAAGAATATTTTCTAGGAATCTTTTGAGAAATTTGTCTTCTAGGTTTTCCAATATAAAACAAAAGTATATTATACATTATAAATTGTACTTGAATTCTAAAATAAAATATATCAAAAATGCTTTGATACAAAATTTCTCAGAGTAAAACAAGTTTTAGTAATTATAGTTATTATCTCAGTAATATGTTACGACAATTTTCTTTTTAAATCAAAGTGGATACAAACACTGTGCCTGAAACTATTCATATGTATGAGCTAAACATATCAAATGAAAGTATTTAGTTCCAAACAACCCAACATTTATAGCTTTGGAGAGCATATGAAGGTAAAGTATTACCCATAATGCAATTATACACAGGAGTTGAGCAAAAAATATTTGATGAAAGAAATCATGTCTAAAACCATCTTAAATTTACTCACAGATATCCAAATAGTATGTTTGGAGAAAATCATTAAAATATTCAAAATTCATTCAAAGTCAAAAGGAAAAAGCAAGAGCAATGATTATCAGAATAGAAACACTCTCCATTTGTACCATCCTAAATTCACACCCCCCCCCAAATTCACCCACAAGGATTCAAAAATAACAAGCACAGAATTCATTTCAACTGTGGCTACAATTTGTAAGCAGCCTTTCACTGCTCCATAAAGGCTCATCATTGTAGATACTCATCAGTTTTTAAGCCACATCCACAGCTGCTGTCTTAGAAAAACAACAAAATTTGACAGCAAAGACTTTAAAATGACATTTATAGAAGTTTTACACAAAACAAAATTAAAAGAAATCTAGTATAATAGAAAGAATTAATGGTACCTAGACTACCAAACCATGAGAATCTTGAGTCATTCTTTACAGTAGTATCTTTCATTTATGGTGCCAGAATCATTTTCATTTTACATGAATAAAGCAAAGTAAAGCAAGATAATCACCAAATTAGTTAGTGGTAAAGAGAATGTGTTTCATGCCACCAGCTTGTGTTTCTAACCACATCCTTTCTTCTAAAATCATACTGAAAGGAAGAAGAAAAAAAAAAACAACAACTACAAAAACAAACATATAAACCAATTCCCCGTTCAACTTTACCCTCCCACTATACCTGAACTAAGGGAGAAGTTCCTCTGATTAGTGAGCACAGCCAATCATGTGCTGTCAAATTACTAAGAGTTAACCAAGCATGAAGGAAGGGGAGGAGAAAGGAGGCTGAAGTCCTGCAGCAACATCTCATACTAAATTACCCTATGACTAGAAGATATTCACACTACGAAATGAAAATGAAATTGAAATCCAGAGACATGGATTTGACTCTGCCACCAACTAGCAGGTAAACTTGGTTAAGTTTCTATAAATCAGGATAACACTATCTTCTTTACCAGACTATGACAAGGTCTAAATGCAACAAATGATTTCTATGCTACTGAATAATAAACATTCAGGTAACAGACTACATTTAAAACACTCTGGATGAATCTGAATTCATATCCGGGGGTTCATTAAAACATTATAGCAGATAATGGTAAAAGTAGCATCAGTATGAAAAGGGTTAGGCATTCAAAAAGCAATGCTGTTTGAATACGTCATTTGTTCATTTATTCAGCAAATATTTAAAAAAAAAAGAGTACCTACTATGCACTGTACCAAGTATTATATCATAAATGAAGAAGATAAAGAATTTTTTTTTTTTTTTTTTTGCAGAACTAGGGACTGAACTCAGTCAGGGGCATTCTACCTCTAAGCTACACCCCCAGCCCTATATTTTATTCTTTATTTTGAATCAGGGTCTCACTAAGTTGCGGAGGAACTCACTCCGCTGCAAACCTGGTGATTCTCCTGTCTCAGTCTCCCAAGTACTGGGATTACAAGTGTGCGCCACCATACCCAGCAAGAAAGACAATGTAAAAAGCAATGAACAAATTGTGTCGGAAGCTGATACATGCAACTGAGAAAAAGAAAACAAGGAAAGACTGTAGAACAAGGATAAATAGCAGGTCACATGACTACCTCACAGAAGCCACATGAGAAAGATCTGAATGAGGAAGGGATTCCTGTAGATAGGTGGGAGAACTGCATCCCAGGCAAAAGAAACAGCACCTGCTAGGATGGAGCAGAGTGGCAAAATAATGTTAAAGTTCAAAAGCTAAATTCTGGAGTGCTCCAAAGTTTAAATATGTTGACATGAAAAAGCACTAGAAAGAACATAGACAATTAGGTATCAATGAAGTAAGAGTAAAACTTGCAGTGTGGTATCCTAAAAGTAGTGAAGAAAGTCTCTGATCAGGAAGGGAGTAATCCAAGATGTAAAATTTGTTTAGTGATCAAATAAGTCAAAATAGATAACATCTAAAAACAAACAAACAAACAAATTGAGCACTACAAGTCATGTAGAAGAAGTCTGTAACCGTGATAGGAGCATTTTCTGGAATGGTAGAGACAAAAACCTGGGTAGTATAGTTTAAGGATAATGGCATGACAGTAATTGGAGATAGAAAGACCTTCAGAAAAGGTTTGATAGAAAGAACTTCAGAAGCAAAGAAATAGGAAACTAGAAGAAATTTTAGGGTCCAAAGGAGAAATAATAGCATGCAGATATATTGTAGAGAATGCTTTAGTAGAAAGGTAAGCTAAGTTTCATGTCTTAGAGTAGTCAAGAAAGAATAGGATCTAATATACATGCTGGCTTGCCCTAAAAGTTTTACAGTGGTTTACAAACCAGCAGGCAGCAGAATCATGTGGAGGGCTTGCTGAAGCACAGATTGTTGGACAGCCATCTCCAGAGTTTCTGATAGAGAAGGCCTGGGATAGAGCCGCAGGTATTTGAATTTCTAACAAGTTCCCAGATGATCCTGGCCCAGACATGCTATATGCTTTGTTTCCCACTCAGAAAAAAATAATATTAGCACATAAGTTATGTAATAACCACCAAAACAAAACATCAGAGCTAATGATACAAAGTCAAAGAATAAAAAGTAAGAAGTCAGGTACAGTGGTGTAGGCTCTTAATCCCAGTACTTGGGAGGCTGAACCAGAGGATCAAAACAAACTGAGAACTACAAATTGTATGGAAGAGGTCTGCAACCATGATAGGAGCATTTTTTGGAGTGGTAGAGACAAAAACCTGGGTAGTATAGTTTAAGGATAATGGCATGGTGGTAACTGAAGAAAGAACACTGGTTCAAGGTCAGTGTGTGGTAACTTAGTGAAACCCTATTTCAAAAAAAAATACAGGATTGGGAGTATAGCTCAAAAGTAGAATGTTCCTGGTTCAAACCCCAGTACTACATGAAGTAAATGAATATAAATAGGCAAAAATTTTCGAAGTACAATGTTTAATAATGGAGGAGGAATAAGTAGCAAAGAAAAGATGAGATATACAGGAGGTAGGGATGGTGTCCTGTTAGTCAAGATACAAAGACATTGTGCTCAATAAAAACAAAGGATGCAGAAAAACAAAATAGGCTAAAGAATAAAATTAAGTTTTAGAATCTGGTAAAAGGGGATCATTTATTAATAGCCTGCGGTGAAAACCAGATTTTAACAAGTAACACAAGGGAATATAAAATGAGAATAAATTAAGTTGTGAAGAAAGGACAGGAAAATAGCTTCAGTAGCTTCAAAGGAAATGGTCATTAAGCAATTCTCACACACCAGGGCTAGTCTTGCAGCCCCTCTGCAAAGTATATTTGGTCCTCTCATGAATTCTGAATTATGCTCTCCATGTCACTAATGGGAAAATTTAAGTTACAATGCAATTATGTAACTTTATGTAAGGCCATACACTGTGTATACAAAATAATTAAAATATTTGAAAATTATTCTGTTGGCAGAAAGAATGTTTTAGGACAAATCTGAAAATATGAAGCAGAAAAGGAGGACTAAGTAGAAGCCCAGAGCTGTGGTATGCACCTGTTGTCCCAGATACCCAGGAAGCTGAGGAGGAAGATTACTTGAGCCCAGGAGTTCAAGACCAGCCTGGGGAGCACAACGAAAGCGGGGGAAGAAGGAAGGGAAACAGAAAAATTGATTTAAAGACAAACTGTTACTTCAGAGAATCTTGAGTTCAAAGACCAGTCTAATGAAATGTATTTCTAGAAAAACAGACTTACTTTTAAAGTAATGTAAGAGAAAAAATAAAATCTCCCTTTCCTTAAAACCTATCACAATTAACTTATATCTGGGATTGTTAGGCCACCCTGTAGTGAGCTGAGATGTGAGCTGTGATTCATATCTAGAATATACAAAGAACTCAAGAAACTCACAGCTAAGAAAACAAATAACACAATCAAGAAATGGGAAAAGGATCTAAATAGACACTTCACAAAAGAAGAAATACAAATGGCCAATAAATGTATGAGGAAATGTTCCACATCATTAGCAGTCAGAGAGATGCAAATCAAGACTACCTTGAGATTTCACCTAAC
>PVLC010004644.1:0-83145 GCA_004027655.1 Graphiurus murinus | reverse complement strand
AGGAGAGGAGGTGTGGCTCCTGTGACTCATGGATGCCTCTCTGTCCTGCAGCTACCACCTGTCCTGCCTACTGGAACCTCCACCCCAGCAGGCCGGCAAGACACTCCAAAGTAGGACATCATAAATTTGAGAGGCGACTGCTTGTCTGAGCCAACAGGACAGACTGCATCAGGGCTCAATGATGACTGCACTAAATGTGACTCAGGATGTAGAAAATCAGCCTCCAGAGCCCAGCTCCACTCCTGAGCAGCTCACGACTCAGGTGTCTCTGCGCACTGTTCCTTGAGGCTCTGCTCTCATGAACACAATGTGCCCCTCACTCCTTTTTCTTTCTTACCTATTTGTATATATTATCACTACGTCGTACTGTTGTCATTTTTAATTCAAATAAATGTAGATATATTATACATTGTGTCCCCTTTGTGATTTTTCATTATAGCTCATACTTTTAGACCATTCCCTATTTAAATATGTATAGGTAGATGATAGATATAGATGATAGGTAAATGATAGATGGTAGATAGATGTATTTTGATTAAGTTTGAGAGTATTTCTATCAATGTGTATGTAATAAAATCATAAAATAACTTTCTAGCTTGTGGCCATTACACATCTTTCTGCACAGAATCCATGGAGCTTCCTTCCATGAAACTGCAAACTCTTTTTAAAAGACATCTCTTAAGGAAGATTTACCATACTGAATGTCGTGTCTGTCTTACTCTTCCTTCTACACTTTCCCATGTGTTTTTTGAACTTTGCTTTTTTTAGTCCATTGGTGATACAGATGTAGACCTATATTTACAGTGTTTCAATATATGTGGTTGAAAATCACAGATTAGTTAAATATCCAATAATTATAGAACAATTTCAGCTACAAAGGATATTAAATGAATCTATGTGTAAAATAGTATGATGTGAACTAATTCCAATATTCCTCAAACTTTTTAAGAATGGAAGAATATGTTTCCAACTTATTTTATGAAGTATACAGTACCATGATACAAAAACCTGACAAGGGTACTGGAGGGAAGAAATTTGTAGGCCAATAAACCTGATAAGCAGAGAAAATAGGTGTGTGTGTGGGGGGGAAACACCCTAATGCACCTGATGTACTTCCACAAACATGACAAAGTCAATCACTGAACTAAACTTGAGAAGGAGGGCAAGGGAGTGGGGTGGGAATTGGGGAAGAGTTAAATGAGAAATGTGTGCATTTATGCCTTTACCAGCTTGTACCCAACAAAGATTATGATTACAATGCACCAATAAAAAATAAAAAGCCCTTCAAAAACAAAACATACATTCAAATTTCTCAACCAAGTTAGGGCAAAATTAATTCATCAGCATCACTCAAATGATCATGTGGAGAAGCCCACAGCCATGTCATTTGCATATATGTTTATCAGGATTATTGGCCTGATTATTGGTAAAAATGTGAAAGCTTGTACTTAAAGACCTGAAACAAGACAAGGATGCCTACTCTCATCATTTCTACTCAACACAGTACTAGAAAGCCAAGTCAAAGCAAGGAAGTAAAAGCAAGAAGTGAAAAGCACACAGATTAGGAAAGAAAAAAGGAAAATATTATCTTTTTCGAGAACCTGATCAAGAAGAGCCGGAACTAATAAACAAAATGTGGCTGGACACAGGCCATCAAACTAAAATCAGTAGTTTTTCTTCACTTGTACAATGAAGGAAATTTAAGACAAAAATCTCATGTATACTACTAGTCACAAAATAAATAAAAAATCCAAACTTAGGCATATATTTAACTGAGAAAATGAAAGATCTGTACACTGAAAATTATAAAGCATTGATGAAAGAAATTGAAGTATATAAAAGCTATTCCATTTTCATAGATTGGAAGAGTTAATATCCAAATTTCCATAATATCCGTAATGGTATATGACATAGAAAGACAACCATATGCAGGAAATTGGAAATAAACCCCACTTTCTCACCCTGCACAAGAGTCAACTCAAGGCGGATCAAGGACCTGGAAGTCAGACCAGAGACCTTGCAGCTACTTGAAGAGGGCAGAGGACCAACACTTGAACACATAGGCACAGGTAAAAACTTTCTCAACAAGACCCCAAAAGCACAAGCAGCTCAAAGGAAGACCAATACATGGGATTGCATTAAACTGAAGAGCTTCTGCAAAGCAAAGGAAACTATCAAGAACCTCAACAGAGAGCCTACAGAGTGGGAGAAAATTTTTGCCAGTTACACTTCAGATAGAGGTATAATATCTAGGATATACAAAGAACTCAAGAAAATCGCAACTAGGAAAGCAAATAACCCAATCAAAAAATGGGCAAAGGATCTAAATAGACACTTCATAAAAGAAGAAATACAAATGGCCAATATAATGTATGAGGAAATGTTCCACATCATTGGCAATCGGGGAGATGCAAATCAAAACTACCCTGAGATTTCACCTAACTCCAGTCAGAATGGCAATCATAAAAAACATGAACAACAACACCTGCTGGCGAGGGTGTGGAGAAGTGGGACCCTAATACATTGTTGGTGGGATTGCAAACTTGTGCAACCACTGTGGAAAACAGTATGGAGGATCCTCAGACGAATGGGAGTGAACCTACCATATAACCCAGCAATACCACTACTGGGTATATACCCAAAAGAATGGAAACCAAACTATCAGACCGATGCTTGTGTATCTATGTTTATAGAGGCTCAATTCACAATAGCCAATGTATGAAAGCAGCCAAGATGTCTATCCACAGATGAATGAATTACAAAACTATGGGATATGTACACAATGGAATTTTACTCAGCCATAAAGAAGAACAAAATCATGTTCTTTGCAGGGAAATGGATGCAACTGGAAAACATTATGTTAAGTGAGATTAGTCAGTCACAAAGAGTAAAGAAGCACATGTTCTCCCTAATATATGGATGCTAGGGAGAAGATGGGGCATAGTAGGGTCTCCAGATGAAAAGGAGAGATCCTTGATAAGCAAAGAAGTTTATTTAATTGTAGTGGATGCATGGGGCAGAGGGACACCCTAAGGCACATGATGTACTTACACAATCATATCAAGGTCACTCACTGAACTGATCCTGAGGGGGAGGAAGGGGGAGGGAACAGGGTGGGAATTGGGGAAGGGGTCAAATGAGAATTGTGTGCAAATATGTTGTTAACAATTTGTACTTAACAAAGATGTATGCTATATTGCACAAATTACTACAATAAAAAAAATTTAAAAAAAGAAAGACAACTATTGCATGATCTTACCCAGATGGAATGTAAAAAAAGTTGAGTTTGCAGAAGTACAGAGTATGGTGGTGATTTCCAGACATTGTGAGAGTGGAGAGTGTAGAGTTAGAGGTTCACTGGACAAAAGGTGCAAGTTTCAGTTTTAGAGGATGCGTATGCATTTTAGTCTATTGCACAGATTGATGACAATAATCAGTAATAATGTTTATTTAAAAATGCTAAGAGGAAAATCTTTATATGTTTTTACCACATGAAATAGCTTTGCATAGTGATGAATAAGCTATGTTTATTAGTCCACAACTATCTTCAGAAAACAAAGTCAAGCCACGCTTGACAAACTGGTTCCTCTAAACATACAGTTTTCATCCACCGAACCAGATGCTTGCTCAACATGACATGTGTAGATATTCATGGATAAATAGCCAGCAGAATGTGCTCATGAAGTTTTCAAGTTGGAGATTGACTGTTTTAAGTTTAATTTGTGAAGTCCTCCTGTTTGCACTCCGCTTACTTCAAATTTTGACTGAATTTTCTCACTTTAAGATATACATTAGGATGCTGCTGAGGTTTGAATATTATTTGTGGATCCCTAAAGGCTTCGTATGTTAAAATTTAATTCCAATCATGAGGTAGTAGGAGGGAGACATCTAATCCCAACTATGGAATTTGCAGGTAGAACCTTTGTGAGTATACTCAGATTAGATAGGTTAGAGAGGTGGAGCTCTCATGATGGAATGCTGCTGGCATTATTAAAATAGGGAGATAGAGCAGAGGACAGGTGCATGTGTACATACACACACATATATACGCATACACACACAAATTCTCCCTACCTCTGGCTATATAAAGCCTTATTACACAAGGGAACTTTGACAACAAGAAGACTATCAATGAGATGCAGCCCCTTGGCATTGCACCTCCAGGACTGAGAGTCACAACATAGAGTTTACTCAGTCTGTAGTATTGTTTAAAGGCAACAGAAAACAAACTAATGTTAGTGCTATAAATTCCTTGAGTATTGATTCAAGTAACAGGTTTCAGGATAGGACCTGAGACACACCAACCTTGTGAGTTGGAAGAGTGAAGACAAACGGAAGTCATACTAGTCCAAAGTCCTTAAATGTCTGTTAGTCCATACTATTGTTTCTTTACCTATCATATTTGTACATTCATAGAATTTCTGATTGTTCATGATTTTATTTAAATTCATGATTTAAATAGACTTCTGCTATTTTGTTAGATTCCTTGAGCAAATCTCAGTAGCAGATCTATAAGCCCTTGATCTTTGTCATCTCAGAAATGTGGTTCTGTTCTAACCTTGCTTTAATGTGCATGCTCACCAACAGCTAAACTCAAAGAACCAAAGTTCATGAAATGTAAGTAAAAACTCTGCCACCAAACAGTATCAAAGAATTTGAACCCATGTGTTTCTGTAATTATGATATATGCCTAAATGGTAAGCACCCCAGACAACCAGCCTTTGGAAGATTTTAGAGAGCCTTTATTTTCTAGGAGTCAGAATTTATTGATTTCAACTGGTTGTTAACTCTGAGTTCTCAGACATTATTTCCCAAACTCTTCCTACCTCAACATGCATAGAAAAAAATATATCTTTAATTCAATTTCTTGCACTAAGATGTGTATTTCTCTGATCTTCAATTTTCTAGTAATCCCCCCAAATCTGGTTTTTAGTACTCTAAAGCAAACAAAAACAGCCTTGAAGAGTTGAGTTAGCATTGTGTTCATTCATCGTCTAAACCTAAGCTATTTAGACTTCTGTGCACAAAAACGTATTGTCAAGCTGGAGATCTAGCACAGGGGTAAAGAGCTTGCCCAGCATGTTCTGGGCCTTGTGTTTCACCCCCCCCCTTCCTTCCTAGGAAATAGGGGATGGTTTTGTTACACCAATGGAGTGCACATATCTGTTCTTTCACATCATTTTGCCAAGAATGTTTGAACTCTATACATTTTATATTGTTCATGGCAAGAAAAATACAGCTCAAATTTCACTTTTTATAGTAATCTCTTCTAACAAATAGGATTTCTTTGGAGAGATTTTAGTTTTGTTTTATTTTGTTTTGTGGTACTGGGGAATGAACCCAAAGGCATTCTACCTCTGAGGTACACCCCAAGCACAATTTTGTTTTTATTTTGAAACATAGTCTCTCATTAGATTGATGAGAGTTTCACCACTTTCTCAGGCTGTGCTAGAACCTGGAGTTCTCCTGCCTCAGCCTCCCAAGTACTGTGATTACATGTGTGTGACACCATTCAGGGAATCTTATTTTTTGAGTTACAACTAGGACACCAATTCATGAATTATTGGTGATTTTTTTTTCTTGCCTAAGTTGTTACTGCCCAACCTTGGGCTGTCACATCCTAGAAAATACTGAGTCAGAATGATCAAACTAGTTGAGACTGAGCATGATTACATGAAATTACAGGCTCATACCTGTAATCTCAGGTACATGTAAGGCTGAGGCAGCAGAATCAGAAGTTCAAGGACACTCTGGGTAACATAGCAAGATCCTGTTTTAAAATAAAAATAGCTAGAGATAAAGTTCAGTGATAGACTCCCACTGGGTTCAATCCTTGGTAAGAGGGTATTGGGATACGTGAAGAACAGTTGGAGCTTATAGAAATAGGAAATGGAAATATTCTTAAGGGAAAAAATCATTTTTCTTTTTTTTGATTTATTTATAGACCATACTAAAAGCTACGTGCTAAGGGGCATCTTACCCCAAATATCTGATACTCAAGATCCTCAGTCTCTACCGGCCCCTGTTGATGACTGTGGTAGTTTTGGCTACCTTCATGAAAACAGGATTTGGTTTTGTCCTTTTACCAAAATCCTCCTTATCTGTGATGTCCCCTCTTCCTCACTTTTCATCCACCAAACCCACACTGCACCATCCCACAGCTACCCATCCACATCTGCTTGTCCTGTATTTGGAGCAGTGGTCACTGGAATTGCCATTACAATTGGTCCAGAATAAAGTCTTCCTCTTATTTCTGACAGGAGAATATTGGTGGTCAGGGACTGGGTGGAGTTGAGTAGTGGGGTGTCTTGACTTCTGGGCATAGGTATTTCAGTGTCATGAGAGGAAAAAGTCATGGACATGGATAGTAATGGCGGTTACACCACATGGTACTTGTATTCAATGACATTGATCTGAGCACTTCAAACCAATGAAGCAGGTAACCTAAAGTAATATTTTTGTTTATTTTTGGCAGTGCTGGGGGTGGGGAGTGTCTCAGTCATCATTCTCACTGCTGTGACCAAATAAACCTGAACACACACAGTTTAGAGAAAGGAAGATTTATTTGTTTACACTTTTGGGAATTTCAGAGGTTCAGGCCATGTCAGGCCAGATCTGCAGATCTCAGGGCATGGTGATGGAAAACAGAGAGGGAGAGAGCAAGGCTCTGCTCTCTCATCACGGAGAGTGGGAGAGAGAGAGGAAGAGAGGGAGAGAGAAAGAAAGAGATCAGAGGAGGGAAAATATATAATCCCAAGGCCACACCCCCAGAGACTCCTCCTCAGCAACAAAACCTAACCTCCCACATGGCTGTCTGGTTTCCTTGAGGCCTCTGGGGACATTCTAAACTATTACACTCTGCCCCTGGCCTCCAGGACCTAACGGCCATTTCACAATGAAAAATGTATCTAGTCTATCTCTAAGAGTTCTCATAATCTTGAAAGTTCCAGCATCACTCTAAAGTCCAAAGTTTTTTTCTGGACTTCTTGGCTGAGAGCCACTATAAAAAAAAGGCAAGTTAAATGCATCAGACATAAAATGGCACAGAATAAACGTTTGCATTCCCAATGGGAGGACTATGGCCATAGAAAGAAGGAATGGAACCAAAACAGGATCCAGGTCAAGCATTTAATCCTGTATCTCCATTTCTGGCATCTGGTGCACTTGGTGGTGAGATGCATTCTCCAAGAAGCCTTGGCAGCCCCACTCCTATGGCCTGGTTGATTGCAATTGGCAGTAGACTTGTTCTTTTAACATGGCTCCATGGCTTGCAGTCTTTCTTTATGGTTTTGCCATGTTTCTGACATTTCTAAATCTCATGATTTTTCCTTGCAATCATGTCTTCACACAGCTTCACAAATTGCTCCATTTCAGCCTGCTTGCAGTGTTTCTGACCTTGCCAAACATTGCCTGGCTTCTCAGATCTTTCTTTGAAATCTAGAGGGAGAACTCATGATTCTATATCTATATCTATCTATCATCATCTATCTACTTATCTCTATTTATCTATTATTATTATTATTATTATTATTATTATTATTATTATTATTATTATTATTATCTATCATCTATCATCATCTATCTCTGCTTCCCATCACCATGCTGTGAGCTTCAAACTCTGGCCTCACATAGATTGAACTCAGAATCTTAAAAATCATTTTTGTGGCAGTCATTTTGGATTATAGCAATGAGAATGTTGGCGGGGACAGAAATTGGTACCAGAGAAGTGGGTCACTGCTGCATCTAAGTATGATCATGTGTTTTGTGAATCTTTGGAATTGTTTCGTGAAACAAAGTTTGAAGGTCCAGAATGCAGCTAGAAAGGCAAACTGTAGAGACTGTGTTCAGGAAATTTTGGAGGACAAGAAGAGCACCAAAAAAACTGGAGTAGTGGACACACATGTTACATTCTAACCAAAAACTTACTGGCATTTTGCCTATGTCCTGAAACTTTGTGTGAGGTCAAATTTACAGATGATAAACTGATTAAACTGGCAGAGGAAATTATAAAGTAGCAAACTGTATTATGGCTATTGATATCTGCATTCAGTGAATTGTACACGGAATTTTGGGAGGGGAAAGCAAAGAAAAGACACTTTATAGATTTGCAGTTTTGCAAGAAAGGCATGTGTAACAGTGGGGCCCAGAGAGATGGTGCTGTGGAAGGAAGCAAGATGACCAAATTGGGGGTTAGGGGGTTGAATGCTTTGATTAGAAACAAAGAAAGAAATGCAGCCAGAGCTGTTGATGATTTGCATACAAAAGAAAGGAATGAGATCAGGGAAGTTTGAAGCCATGGCAGCAGAGGCAGCCATTCTGGAGAAAGGCACTCAGATTTCTCCCCTGTGGCCTTGATGGAGGCAGGACTACCACTGCCCATACGGGGACTGGCTAAGCCAAGGTCATGATGGAGGTGGGCCTAGCTGCTCTGACTGAAAAGGTGTGACCACCTTTCTTTCTGGAGGTTGATTTGGGCACTCACTGTCATGAGAAACTGGACACAAGGATCTAAGACCAACTAGTCACATCACGCATGATTTGTGTCTTTCCGCAATGTTTCAAGATTTATTTCATGAGGTCTCAGGTAGCATTCTAAATCTAAACCATTACAGGGGATCAAACCCAGAACTTTGAAGCATGCTAGACAAATGAACCACACCCCCTATCCTATGTGATGTGTGTATTACTGGACTGAAACTTGTGATCCTTGTTTCTGAGTCACCAAAGTACTGAGATTATAGGCCTGTGCCACTGCCTCTGGATTCAGGCTCTTACCGTTTTTATAAATCAATGAATTAAAACTAAAAACTTAAAAAGGTGGAGTCCAGATTAATGATTCTAGATTTGTTCAACGTGAGACACAAAACCATAGATTTAAGTAGCCAAATCAACCCTAACCAAAGCAAGGTGGCAGGGAACAGCACAAGGGCAGGGAGCAGTTAGAAGACTGATTTCTCAATAGCAGTTATGGCAGCCAAATGAAAGGAGAATAGCATCTATCCTGCAGCAAACAACAACAAACTAACCTAATGTTTTCTCAAGCTGTAAAAAATAAAGTATTAAAGAATCAAAATACAAAGCACAAGGTATGTCAGTTTGAAGAAGTATAAATGGGGTGAAATGGTGATAAATCTATGAACAGATTATTTTTGTTGTTGTTGTTTCCGTGGTACTGGGAATTTTAACACTAAGCTACATCCCCATTAAATTTTACTTTTTATTTTGACACAAGGCCTCAGCAAATTGCTGAGATTGGTCTTAAACTTGCAATCCGCCTGCCTCCACCTTTTGAATAGCCAGGATTACAAGCATGCACCATGGCACCCAAATGTATGGAGATTTTTTAGAAAGTCCTAATGAAAATATAAGTCTAAAAATGTAGCAATGTATAAACCAGTTTAAAATATTATACAAATTTTCATCATATATGATGCAAAAAATTTTTCTTTCAATAAAATTTTAACATCATACATTTAATGAGAAAGAAAATGCTATTTAAACAGTCCAATAATAAAAGGATATCTTTCAAGTATTTTTCTTTAAAATTTATACACATACTTTTGATGTTTCCAAAGTTGATATTGACTTATTAGTAGATTTGGGGGGGAAAGCTCAAAAGAATCCATATTTAAATTCAACAGCAACTAAAAAGGAAAAGAAAAATCATATTCTTTATTTCAAATATTTTATAATTATCTAAGCACATCAGTAAAAAGTTTCAAGTTTTACCAATGTTAATAAGTATAAAATATATGTATGTAAAATTACAATACATAATGCAAATTAAATACAACTTCCCCATAGCTGCACACTGAATTTTCTTTTCTTTAATTCTGTCTTTAGTATCAACATTCCAAGTACTAGAATTATGAGTGTCTACCACCATGCCCAGCTATTTGAATTAATTTTCATTCTAAGTATCAGAGCTTCTTATTTTCCCATTGTTTACTCAGGTATTCAACAACCAGGTGCTAAGGTACAATGACAAGTACTGGACTGACAAAGATGATACAGTCCAATCTTCAACAGTTGTGCACTGTAACTCAAAAAACATAAACAGGCAATTTCCATACAGTCATAGATACAATGACAGGTACAAATAAGGTAATACTGGAACACACAGAATGAACTTGTGTCCCAGTTTTACTTTAGTATTTTAAACCTTTTGGTGGAGGTGATATGTAAGTTGATACCTGATTAAGAAAAGGAACAGGTACCTGTTTGGAAGAAGAAGGTACACCAGTAAGAGGGAAGAAGCATGAAAATAACTAGAAATGAGGAAGAACACGTGGAGAATTAATTATAAGTAATCCAGTTTGATTATAATTTACAACAAAGAATCAGTGTACGTTAAAAGGCAAGAGATAAGGCTGAATAATTGAACAAGAATCAAATTGGTTTGGTATTTTTATTCCATGCTATGGAATTTGGAGGTTTTTTTCTGAGGTAAAAGAAAAGACAAACCAGCAAAAAAGTAAATGATAAGAACTTTAAAATGACAGGTGTCAACTGATAGTTTATGAACTGTAATGCCAGCCTAAGTAGTAATAGGTAAGTCTGGGTTCTTGGACCATAAATCTGAGAAGCTGCTGGTGCCTTTCTTTAACAAAGGTAATTTCAGTGTGCAAGCAGGCAGTTTTATGGGAATGGTAGAAGTGAAGAAATTGTCCATCCAGAAAAAGGAGATACATAGACTTTTTGAGATTTTTAAAAGCTAGAAAACATAAATAAGGAATAAGTATATTCTCCATTAGGAATATTTTCACATCATTCCTTTGATGTGTGTAAGAAAAAATAAATATTTATATTTATTTGAGAGATCAATTAATTAATCTAAATTTGATTTATAAATTTTGGCAACATACCTTCATTTACTCCTTTAGCTATGCTTTCCAATTTCTTCTCGATCTGAAATAAATCAGATGTTATTTATAATGTTTAAGTTAAACAAGATATATTGTCATGAAAATAATACATCACTTACAAAATTTAAACTTTAAATAAGATTTTTAAAAATGAGAACTTATTTAGGCATTGCTTCAAAACAATCAAAGAAATAAAGCTTTACTTTTTTAAGGTTAGATCATGGAGAACATGTATGTGCAAAGCTGTTTAGATTAATTTGATTAAAAGTACAATTAATATTGGTCAATTAAATACATAATTTCAGAAGAGTGATATTTTATCTTATTAATACAAAAGTTAAACAATTCAACTCATATTTTGTACTGAATGCATTACTTTGTAATTCTTAGCAAAAGTATGCCCTCAACAAAAATTTGGGTTTTGTTTTACTTTAATGAGTTGTTCCTTAAAATAAACTGTCCATTATTTACTTTTATATAATTCTAAATTAGACTTATGTTCTATGCTATGCCATTAATTTTCAGCACAGAATCTAGAAAACATTAATGAACAATGTGTTATGGTTATAATGTTATGTAAAATTCTATTAGCAAAATGTTTTAAATATTATGCAATTTGAATTAGGACCAAACATTAATTTATTAACATGAACATTAAAAAATTCAGAAAATGTACATTAAAAAGGATAACTGCAGATTAGAATAAGTTAGAACCAGTTTTCAGAGTTAAATTTCTTTGATTAATGACCTTCTAGAATTGAACAAGAAAAATAATTTTCATGCAACCACCATATTACCCAGTTATACCACTCTTGGGGATATATCTTTTTTCTTTTTTTTTTTTTTTGTAATACTGGGGATGGAACTCAGGGGCATTCTACCTCCAAGCTATACCCCCAGCCCTATTTTTCATTCTTTATT
Source organism: Graphiurus murinus (assembly GCA_004027655.1). Lineage (NCBI taxonomy): Eukaryota > Metazoa > Chordata > Mammalia > Rodentia > Gliridae > Graphiurus > Graphiurus murinus. The sequence goes on along the minus strand of PVLC010004644.1, from coordinate 71,359 downwards.
TTGAAACAGGGTCTCACTAAGTTGCAGAGGGCCTCACTAGGTAGCTGAGGCTGTCTTCGAACCTGGATCCTCAGGTCTCAGACTCCCAAATGCTGGGATAACAAGCACGCGACACCACACCCGGAAATATCTTGGGGATATTTCGAAAAGAATTAAATTCAGGATATCATACATGCACATCCATGTTTATAGGAGCACAATTCACAATAGGGAAACTATGGAATTAAGTAAAATGCCCATTAACAGATGAATTAATAATGAAAATGTATATACACACCTTAAGTTTAAATTCGACCACTCCTTAGAAATTAGGACCAATTTTTGAAACATTTTAGTAAGTACAATTATCTGCTTAATTATGAAATGTGTGAATATACTTGAAAGTATTTACAAGTATCCTAATCTAGGGAATTTTTACTTAAATTTCTCCTATGAAAGCTACCCTTTTACTAATGCCTCAAAAAAGGGTCTAACAAGATGAACTGGGCATAAGTAGTACCTGTGGTGATAATAATATAATATGTCATGCTTTTACAAATAATAAATGTGAAAACAAACTTTTTTTTTACTGAAAGATACCCCAATATTTTGAAATAATTTTTCAGAACATTTTGATGACAATGAAATTACAAAAAAAATCTTGTGGAAGAAACAACTAAATAGGAGAAGTCTTTATTGAAAGAATCTTATAGTAACATCAATAAACACTATGCATAACATAAGCCATATTTTAAAAGACTTGAATTTAAGAACCACAAATATAATACTATTCTCTTTTCTCTGAAAAGCTAAATATTCACTTTCAATAGATTGAACTTTGTCTTTATACCCCATACACAAATACTTTCATAATATATAAATTCTGTTAAGATAAAAATGAAATATTCTTATTAAAAGATTTCACAGCCGGGTGTGGTGGCACATGCTTGTAATCCCAGTACTTGGGAGACTGAGACTGGAGGATCCGCGTTCCTGGCCAGCCTCAGCTACTTAGTGAGGCCCTCAGCAACTTAGTGAGACCCTGTTTCAAAATTAAGAATAAAAAATAGGACTGGGGGTGTAGCTCAGAGGTAGAATGTCCCTGGGTTCAATCCCCAGTACCGCAAAAAAAAATTGAAAAAAAAAAAAAAAGATTTCACACTGAAGAAATTTTCCCCACTCCACACCACCCCACTTTTTTGTTCTTGGTGCTGAGGCTCAAGGGTCTCTTGAATACTTATAGTCTACTCTGTCCTGTACCAAAGAAATTTTCTCTATATAGAGAATACCTATGGTACAACAATTTAAATTGAGGGCATTTTTTGCTTTTCACTTTTAAAAAGCATCTAACATAAGTAGTTTCTTCTTTCTAAATTTTAGTTGGTACATTATAATAACATATAATAGAGGAATTCATTGTGACATATTCATACCTGCACATGATTTTTATCAATTTCTCTTTCTAGTATCTCTCTTTGCCTTCCTTCTTCCCATTCCATAACCCCCCCCCTCCTTCAACTCTACTAATCTCCCTTCTATTTTTGTGAGGTACATTTTTTTTTAATTTTCAGTTGGCATGTGTGAGAGAGAACATGAGTCAGATTCTTTACTGTCTGAATCTGATTTATTTCACTCAACATGATGAGACTCCCTAGTCCCATCCATTTTTCTACACATGACATAATTATGTTTTTTATTGCTACATAAAACACCATACTACATTTACATTATTCATTCATCTGTTGATGGACACCTAGGTTGGTTTCATAACTTGGCTATTGTGAATTTAGCTGTTACAGATATAGTGTGTATGTGTCACTATAGTATGCTAACTTCAGTTATTTTTGGATAAATACCAAGGAGTACTATAGCTGGATCACATTCCTCATCTTTTGAGGAACCTCCATACTGGTCTCCGTAGTGGTTGTGCTAATTTACACTCCCACCAATAGTGTATAAGTAGTTGTTTCTCCTACATTTTTTTTTTTGGGTACTGGAGATTGAACCCAGGGGCATTCTACCCCTGAGCTGTATCTCCAGCCAGATTTTTTATTCTTTATTTTGAAACAGGGTCTCAATAAGTTACGGAGGGCCTCACTAAGTAGCTGACCAAGCTGCTTGGTGGCCAAGAACCCAGATCCTGCAGTCTCAGCTTCCCAAGTACTGGGATTACAAACTTGCACCTCCACGCCCGGCTTCTCCCTCTACATTGGCTGGCACTTATTTATTATTTGTATTATTGATGATTGTCATTCTAACTGAAGTGAGATAAAATTCCGGTGTAGTTCTGATTTGTATTTCCTTGAATAGTAAAAATTTTAAGCCCTCTTTTATATACTTATTGGCTATTTGTATTTCTTCTAGAAATGATTATTGTATTCATTTGTCCATCTACTGATTGGGTTGATTTTTGGTGTATATTTTTAGAGTTCTTTATATATTCTGGATATTAGTCCTCTGTTAGAGGAATAGCTAGCAATAGCTCTTTTCATACTATTAATTGTTTTCCTTGTTGTTCAAAGGTTTTTAATTTGATAAAATTCTATTTATGACTTCTTAGTTTTGTTTTGTATGATTCAGAAGTCTTAATGAGAAAGCCATTGTCTGTGCCTATACATTTTTCTGGTATATTTTCTAAATCTTTTATTCAGCTTGAGTTGACTTTTTGCAGAGTGAGAGGGAACTAGTTTCATTCTTCTACTTGTAGATATACATTTTCTTAGCACCATTTGTTGATAAAGCTATCATTTCTCCAATGTATGTTTTTGGTACGATTGTCAAAAATTAGATGACTGATTCTCTGTAGGTTTGTATCTACATCTTCTATTCTATTCCATTGGTCTACATGTCTGTTTTTATACCAATACCATGCTGCTTTTTGTTATTATAACTGTATATTATGATTTTAGAAGGAGTATTGCTCTTATTATGCAGAACTTTGGCTATTCTGGGTCTTTTGAGGTACCACATGATTTTTAGGACTGCTTTTTTTTTAGTTCAGTGATAAATGTCATTGCTATTCTCATGAGGAGTACATTAAATCTATAGATAGCTTTTGGTAGTATGGACATTTTTACAATATTAATTATGCTTGTCCAAGAACATGAGAAGATTTTCCACATTCTAGTGTCTTCCATTTCTTCAGTGTTCTATGATATTTTATAGAGGTCGTTCACCACTTTGGTTAGATTTATTCATAGAAATTTTAATTTTTTGGGCAATTTTGAACAGAATGGTTCTTCTTATTTATTTTTAGTGGATTCATTATTGGTATATAAAATTATTGATTTTTGTATCCTGCTACTTTGTTGTATTTATTTATCAACTCTGTAAATATTCTGGTAGAATTTTTGTGGTCTTCTAAACATAGGATCATATCATATACAAACAATGATAATTGAACATCTTCATGTCCCATTTGTATTCCTTTTATTTTTTACTCTTGCCTAATTGCTCTGGCTAAAATTCCAAATACTATAATGAACAGAATTGGTGAGAGTGCACATCCTTGTCTTGTTCCTGATTTTAGAAGAAATGCCTTCTGATTTTCTCCATTCAGTATAACAATGACTTTGCGTTTGTCATATATAGACTTTATAATGTTTAGATATGTTTTTCTATCACTATTTTCTTCTTTTTTTTTTCTTTGAAATGACAGACACTCTGTTTTGTATAAGGATTTTCTCTATCTAATGAGATGAAAGTATTATTTTGTCCTCATTTTTTATGTGATGAATTTATGTGTTTTTTGCATATTTTAAATCATTCTTGCATCCTAGAATTAAACAAATTTGGTTAAGATGTACAATATTCTTAATGGTTTAGAATATGAATTGCTAATATTTTAGTAAGGCATTTTGCACCTATGTACATAAGGTATGTAATCTTGGTCTATAGTTTTCTTTCCTGTTTTAAAATTTTATTGATGCAATATAATTATACATCATAGCAAGATTCAAACTGATACATTCATATATGCACTCATCTCTTGGTGGAGTTCTCTCTTAACCCCGTCCTGTTACCTCCTTCCTTCCTCAAACACAAAACAGGGAACTTGAAATAGAAAATCTTCAGTTGAACCAAGCAAGCTAAATTAAGAAAATTCATCCTTAAAACACTATTTTCTCCTAATAAGACTTGTTTTATGAAAATCAATTAGTAAATCAATCATCCATGTTGTGGGTTATTTTCAGCAAAACTGAAAACACAAAACATATTTATCTTTACCTGAGTACTTGAATATTCAAAAATACATAAATAAAATGCTTACTGGACATTTTGTTTAGTAGATAAAAAGAAATAGAGATGGGAAGAATCATAGAACATTTAATTGATATAATAAGCAAAATGGGTCTCTTCATTTGAGAAGAATATTACAATATGTGAAGAATTAAAGTTTTAGGAATATTGTTTGGCTTTGTTATATTTGGAAAACCACATTTAGAATAAGAGTTGCTTAACTTAGTTGACACTTGAGAAGTAGAAAAATTACTCAAATCACTTGAACAGAGAATCCTAAACCCATCAATGTAAAATTCAGCCAGAAACTGGGGATGTGACTCAGTGGTAGAGCGCTTACAAGCATGTGTTTGGCCCTGGATATAATGCAAACCATTGCACATCACTAGATAGCCATCCTATTTAAAATATACATTGTCTATTGTGTATCATGTATTTTTTAGGCACAAAAGTAGTAAATAACACTTGAACACAAAAATTTTAAACCAAATGAATTCTGTTTTTATAAAATGGAAATAGATTTTTAAGATTTCGGTTTAGAAGATAGGGGTATTGCTCCATGGCACAGCTTGTGTTTTATCTGGGTTCAATTACCAGCACCAAAAAAATAACCAAATGAAAAAGACTTCAGTTTTCAGAAAAGTATTGTATGTGCAAATAATTCTAACTAGTAATGTATCTGTTCAAGCTAATTCTAATGTCAATTTTTCTATTTTATAATAATAAAATAAATATGAAGTTATATAATTATTTCTCATATATAAGACACAGTGTCCAAGAATTTTAAATAGAGTGTCAAGAATTTAAAAAGTAAATATCAGTAAAACCTATATTTAACAATTATTCTCACCATAATGGTTGTTGAGTATCAAGGCTAAAGTGCAATAAATGCTAAATCATACGAGCATAGAGAAAACTTGCTGCAGTAGCCAATACACAGACCAAAGCAATAATTCATTGTAATCATTTTTCTTACAGTTATAAGAACTGCTAACATGATAGAACTTCACAATAAGAACAGTCTAAAATGTTAAAACCTTGCAAATAAAGGAAATAGATAAATTCAGTTTTAATGCTAGTTTTAATGTTTTGCTTTCTGAAATCAAAGCTTAAAAACCTTAAGTTGCCAGGCATGGTGGCACATACCTAACCTCTATTAGAATGGCAATCATCAAAAAGTCAAACAAGAAATGGATTTTTCAACAATGATACACAATGAACACTAGCTGCTATTTATTTGTATTTTGTCAAAGACATATTTTGTTTTTGTAATCCCCTGGGGTCAAATAATGATAAAACATTAAACAAATATCTTATACTGAAAGTAGCATAGTTGAACTTTTTCCTTGTCATGGCACTACAGTTGATACATTTTGTCACTGTTGGAACCATTTGTAGATCCCCAGAAATGTATTCTTAGATTAAAGAAATCACCTGCTTGGATTAGAAGGTTTCTGTTACACCTCCATTGGAGATAAGGACAGTGTGTAGTTTTCCATGAGATTCTGGGTAAAAAGAATATAATTGACTATGCTTGATGGTAGTTCCTACTTAAAGACTTTGAATATCAATGCCATCTTAGTTATCAATAACTCAAGTAAAGGTGAGAGACATAAGTCAATTACTTTTTAAAAAATCATATATCTGCTCAATTATATGTTAACCTACTATAATAACAATACACAATTTTATCATGGAAAAATAAATATATTTTACACTGGATGCAGTGGTACACACCTGGAATCCAGCAGTTGGGAGGTTGAGGCAGGAGAATGGCAAGTTGAGGGCCAGACTTAGCAGTTTAGTGAGACTCAGGATCAAAATAAAAAAGGGCTGGGGGTGTAGCCCTGAGTGGTAGAGCACCCCTGGTTTCAATCCCTAGTACTTCAAAAACAAACAAATGAAAATGTATCTTACAAAAATCGAAGTAAAGATGCTATAAGTAGCAAAATGAAAAACTGACTTAATAGCAGAAATTAGTTAGTGTTATAGGTTTAATTCATATGATGAATTAAATGAATCACAGATTCATTTACATTATAAGCATGAATATGTTGTTAAATGTGTAGATGTCATTCACATATGATTAGGGGTGGAAACCCTGAGATGATACAAGAGAACTTTAAAAGTTTTATGAAATTCACATCTTTTAGAAGGTAATCTAGCCGGGCGTGGTGGCGCACGCTTGTAATCCCAGCATTCGGGAGGCTGAGACCAGAGGATCCGGGTTCGCGGCCAGCCTCAGCTACCTAGTGAGGCACTCCGCAACTTAGTGAGACTCGGTTTCAAAATAAAGAATAAAAAATAGGGCTGGGGGTGTAGCTCGGAGGTAGAATACCCCTGAGTTCAATCCCTAGTACCGCAAAAAAAAAAAAAAAAAGAAGGTAATCTAAAGCATCTCAAAGTATCCCTTTAGTTATAGGCAATGATATTCATTTTCCAAAATCTAATTTAAATTCAACCTTTAAAGCTGGACATGGTGGCACACGCTTGTAATCTCAGTACTTGGGAGATTGGGACAGGAGGATCGCAGGTTCCCAGCCAGCCTCAGCTACTTAGTGAGACCCTCTGCAACTTAGTGAGACCCTATTTCAAAATAAAGAATAAAAAAAAAATAGGGCTGGGTGTGTAGCTCAGAGGTAGAACGCCCAGTTCCGCAAAAATAAATAAATAAATGAATAAATAATAAATAAACAAATAAATAAATAAAATTTAAAAATCAGTTTTTAAAGAAAGTAAAATTGTATCAGTTACTTATATTTATTAAATAAAATTAAATATATCTTTAAAATGATAGCCTCAGAATTTTTTAAAAATTGTGAAATTTTTGTTTTCTTTCTTAACACAGGTTATTGTGATCTTTACTTAACACATAAGGGAAATAAATAATTCAATTATCTTAATAAATTGAAAAATTTTGTCAGAAATCTAAAACCCAAGGGAAAAAAAGATAATAAACATACCTCAGTCATGTAGTTCTCTATATTCTCATTTGAAGGTTGTGCAATAAAATGTCTGTTGTGTCCCAGCCTTCTAGTAAGATTTCTAACACAAGGGGACTCTTGGACAGGCCTGTTCTGCTCTCTCTCCAGAGGTTTTTTATTAATCTCCTCTAGTCTGTTGGTCCAGTGAAGTCTGCAAAAGGCAAATACTTGTATTCCATTTTTCCCAAATGACTCCCAATTTATTTGCATTTGTTAAAAAATTGCCATAAGAGCGAATTAAATTCCCCCTGAGTGTCTTAAGACTGAAAATGTGTGCAAGCATACATTCTGTATACAATTATAGCCTAAAATTGTTCTAAAGAAATATGTGTCCTGTATTGCTTGCTTTTCTAACCAATAATTTAACAAATTAAGAGGTAGAAAAATGGCTGTCAGTGACAGATGGCTAAACTTCTTACTGTGCTGCTTCTTGGAAGGGCTTTGTTTACAAGGCTATGTGAGATGACCTATATGTTAATTTGCTTAACTATAATGGCTAATCTCAGTGAATGGCTGAAAGAATAGATCAAGTTAATTATATGAGAAAATGAGAGGAAAGCCACAGAAAATCAAAAAAGAAAAAGTAACAAACTTCCCTGACTACTTTTTTAAAGGTAAGTTCATTTACCAACATTACTTTAAAAATGATATTGTCTGTATATTTCCTAATTTTATAATCCATTCATCTGTCGATGGACACCTAGGTTGGTTCCATAATTTGACTATTGTGAATTGTGCTGCTATAAATATGAATGTACATGTATTACTATAATATTCCTATTTCAGTCCCTTTGAAAAGATACCCAGAAGTGGTACAGCTGTATTAGATGGTAGATTAATTCCCAATTTTCTGAGTAATCTCCACATTGGTCTCCATAGCAGCTGCACTAATTTGCACTCCCACCAACAGTGTATGAATTCCTATTTCCCCATATCCTCACCAGCATTTCATTGTTGTTTGACTTCTTGATGATTGCCATTCTGACTGGTGTTAGATGAAATCTCATCTCAGTGTACTTTTGATTTGCGTCTCCCTGATTTCTAATAATATTGAATTTTTTTCATGTAGTTACTGGCCATTTGTATTTCTTGTTTTGTGAAATGTCTAATTTTAGTCATTTGCCCGTTTTTGGAATTCTACTCAACAATAAAGAACAACAAAATAATATCACTTGCTGGAAAATGGATGAGCCTGGAGAGCATTATGTCAAGTAAGACTATTCAGTCACAGCAAATGAAGGGTCATATGTTTTCTCTCATATGCTGACGCTAGGGAGTAGTTGAGATACTAGAGGGATTTCAGATAATGGAGAAGAAACTCCAATGGAGCCAGGGCAGTGGTCTAAGGGAAGAGGATGGGGGAAGAATGAAGATCAATGAAGGAATCACTTCCATCGACATTCTGTACACACGTGAGAATATCCATCTCAATCTCAGTACCCTGTATGGGGAAGGAGGAAATGGGAAGGGAGCCAGGGGAAAGCCCCCCAAGGGCTGTGTGTATGTATGCCAATGTCGCTATTAATTACATTATTATGTGAAACTATTATGTACCAATAAAAGTATAAAAATAAAATTAAAAAGATCGTTAAATGAAAAAGTACATGATATTATCTAGTTAGCTTTTACATTCTTATAATTTCATGAAGTCGTCTCACTAGACATGCTTTTGAGACAAATTAATGACTTTATTTGATATGATTCTGTGTTTTGACTTACTTGTTTAGTTCACTTGACAATGATTTTCTAATTTTGGATTCTTTTTGATAAAGTTGTTTATATTTTTCCAGTTCTGTTTTATTAGAATTGTCTTGCATTTTCACTGTAGAAAGTTCAGATTCCAAATCTTTAATTCTGAGTTCCATCGTACTTCTTATGGAGGCATCATTATTCTCTCTTAACTGTTCCAAATGTTTTTGTTGTTCTGCTTGTATCTGAAGCAAATTAAAAGAATATATTTTAAGATTAATTATAACCCAAATAACTATTTTGTATATGTTTCCTTTAGTTCTGAATCAGTGATTCAGAGACCAGTTTAAAACATGCAAAAAGATGCTATAGTTTAAATATTTATCATCAACATAAACTGCTTTAAATCCAAAATATTAAAAATAAAATCATTCTGTGTGTGTGTCAGTGTGTGTGTGTGTGTGTGTGTGTGTGTGTGTGTATGTGTGTGTGTGTGTTTTGCTGGGTATTGAACCCAGGTCCTCATTCGGGATAGGCAAGTGAACTCCATCACTAACATATATCTTCATCCCTGAATAATTCTTATGTCAGTATTCATTTAATCTAAAATTTCAAAAAAATAATAATTTAAAAATTGAACAATATGTCTTAAGAATTTGGTATAATTTCTACATGATAATTTTTTTCTTTCCTTCCTAATAACAGTCTTTTATGCCAATAAACTTTTATGCCTAGTAAGATTTTATGCTAACCAGTCTTAAAAACACAAATAATTCTCTAATGAAAATCATTGTTCTGAAAGAATTCGGTTATAATAATGGAAACAAATATTTAAACAGGAAGTAGCTGTTGTCTTCTATTTAGAAATCTACAAAATGAACTCCTGTACAAAGGAAACACATAAAATGTATTCAGCCAAACTATAATTTGCAGTGAAATGAATTAAAACATATGACAGATACATTTACCTGTAAAAATACATTAACTTGTCTTAATTTTTCCACTAAATCCCGTCTTGCTCTTTCTTTGATTTCTTGTTTATACTGTTCTACTTGTTTGTGCTCTGCCATATTCTTTTCTATATGATTTTTGAGACTTGTTACTTCTTGTTCCAACTTCATCTTATCCTTCTCTAGTTTTTCACATTTCTTTTGTATAGTTTTTGCAGGCAAGAACTCCTGCCAAAGAAATTGATTTTTTTGCTCTAGATGTAGATATTCTGATGATGAACTCTCCGGTCTTGCTGTAAGATCATCATTCTATATGAATGAAATAATATAGTTTGGTAATGAAAGATGCAGGCCAAGTATAATCTTAACACAAAACTAATACCATATTTCAACATGAATTCAGTTGCAAATAAAATATATTCTATGTTGGATTCTGAGAATATATTCTCTTGGAGTACTCAAATGGGTCTCATTAGTTCTGAAGGCTTCGTATTGGGAGGACTTGTATACAGAGGGCTAAATTCTAGTAACTACAACCTAGGTACCTTATCCCATCTGGACCTGATGGTAAGATCTTGCATTTCAAGGCTGAGCTTGATGCCATGACTGAGACTTCTGATGGATACTGAGATGGAGTGAGTATATTTGTCACATGGGAGGAAAAACACAATGAATACATTGTGGTTAGAGGACAGATTGTGCTAGTTTTAGAACATGACCTTCTTTAATATTCATTTCATAAAAAATAGCAAACAGTGTGTGATAACGTCAAGTGGTACCACTTCACTTCCAACAATAGCTTAGAAAGTCTTTCTTGGGTTGTTTGCCCTGGAAACCCAGTTTTCATGTTGTGAGGACATTCAGGCCACAAAAAGAGCACAGGTGTCTCAGTGCAGGTGTTCAGCTGCCTTTCCTAAATGTCGTTCCAGTCAAATGCTAGTCCAGTAATTCCAAACAACCTGACGTGTTCGTCAACAAACCTTCGGGTGCTTCCAGATCACAGTCTTGGAGCAGGGGGGGACAGACAGACAAGCTGTCTTCACCAAGATTTCCCCCAACCAAGACTAAGCAAGTTAATGAATGTTATTTTAATCCACTAATCTTTGGCTAATTTGTTAGGAAACAATAAGCAGAAAAATAGATTTTTAAGAGAGACAATAAGAAATAGTAACTTACACAGCATAAATTACTCTCATTTAAAGTTGTTTCTAATAAGTATTGAGACTAACTTATTAATGACAAACAATGCTAGTGAGAACTAGCAGATAGCTAGATGAACAGAGGAGTTTTTAAAGTTCCCATTAATTGCAAATTCTTACAATTAGGCAAGTGTACCTCTTTAGAATTTTCCCTTAAGGGATTTGGAAGAACAGAAAGCAAGAAGACATTTGATTTGAAGTATAATAGGTTTAAAAACAGCTATAAATATTTGGTTTAATAATAAAAATCAGATTTTTTTTACCTGATGTCAACTAGTGGACTGTAAAAGAAAGAGGCAAGGTGGGCACACTTTCTAATGTGTGCTAACATAGTGAGACACTGTTTCAAATAAAATATGAAAGGGATGGGAGTGTAGCTCAGTGGTAGGATGTCCCTGAGTTCAATCCCCAGTGCCAAAATAATTAAAAATAATAAAAGAGAGAGGCAGCTTTGAGTATTCATTAATCAATATGGTATTCAAATTTTATTTTCCTCTCCATCTATAATGGCACATGCCTATAACTCTCTTACTTGGGAAGCTGAGCTAGGAGGAGCAAGGGTTTGAGACCAGTGCATGTTAACTTAGCAAGACTCTACTTCAAAATAAATAAAAGGTGTTTGGGGTATAGCTCAGAGGTAGAATGCTCCTGGGTTCAATCATTAGTACCATCAGAAAAGATCATTTTTTCATTGAGAGAAATAAATAGAACACTATGGAATCAATTTAAATCTATCAGTAGAAAGATAAATGTGTCCCTTGAATGTAAAGAAATCAAATAGAATTTCTCCTTTACTTTACTTCGAGCTAGTTTATATAGAGACCATCTCATCCTATGTTGTACCATAATGCTTCCTTGTGAGATTAAAATTCATTTTGAAATTTCAAAATTCAAACAACTATTTCGACTATTATTTGTTTTTGATAAATTGTGAACATTACTTGGTTTATAAATGTTGTACTAGTGAAAATTTTTTATTGGACGGATTGAACAATTTACTACATGAACCCTGTATTAAGCTATAATGTATAGCTATGCCTCTCTGTTTAAGTAAAAGAAGACAAACACAGGGAACTGTGATTTCAGATAATGTAGGATCTGTGCCAAGGAAAGGATTGGCTCAATGCTTTATACAAGAACCAGCTGCTAGGTTGAAACGGGATACAATTCTGAATTGTTAAAAGACAATCAGCTCAACTTCTAGTGAGGAAAGCTGACCGCCCAGACTTAATACTTTCCTTCCCAGTTGATAAAAATCTACAAATGACTCTTTGTATCGTAATAAGTCAAGAAAACACAATGGGGTAAAGAATATACTGAGTCAGCAGATCCTGTTACCAAAATTTGATGGAAATGGGAATGAGAGGAAAGAACTGGGTGAGGAACTAAAGGTTTGAAAGGAGAAAGGAAATGGAATGGATTCTGTCTTTGTAAGCCTGACGTCCCATCATGTCAAAAAGGGATAAACTAGCCTCAAGCTCCTTTGGAAAGCAAAAAGGCCCCACAGAAGTGAAATGAAAGACACTGCACTATGCTGACAAATTTATTATTATACAAGGCAACTGGCAATATGAAACATGCATGACTGGAAAAGAGTTCTCATTTGAAAATGAAATTTGACTTGGTAATGGCATATAGACATACACACCATTGTATTAGAACTGAGAAAAAAAAACACATATTTATGGTCAATTTTTAACAAACATGACAAAATGATAAAATGGGAAAATTATTTTTAACAACAACAAAAAAATTGTGCTGGGACAAGTGGCTATCCACAACAAAAGAATAAAGTTAGACTTCCACCAAATACTACATACAAAGATTAACTCAAAATTTAAGAGCTCAATGTAATCTTATGTCATTTGCAGGGAAAATGGATAGAACTAGAGAATATTATGCTAAATGAGATCACCTACTCTCAGAAAGTCAAAGGTTGTATGTTTTCTCTCATGTATGGAAATTAAAGGGAAACAAAATGACTTCAAATAAATTAGAAGAGAGACAAATAGAACAGTGGAAGGGGACAGAGAGTGGGAGGTATAGGGGGAAAAAGGAGAGCTGAGGAAGAAAATAGTTCAAATAATAAGATGTCTGTATATGAAGGTATTTCTACTAATCTCACTGACATGTAGCAGGAGAAAGAAGGGGTGCTCAGAGCGGCATTTGGAGGGAAATATATCAAATAATATGTAAATCTGTATCACTTTGAATCTCACTATGAAATATAATTACAATACAGGGATAAAAGTATAAAAATAAGAAAGAGGTAAATGTAAGAAATAAAATTTGTAAAACTCCTACAAGAAAATATATGCATAAACTTTTGTGACTAAATTTGGTAATAATTTCTTAGATATGACATTCCCAAAGAATAAATTAACTGGATTTCCTCCAAGTTAAATACTACTATGCTTGAAAAGACACCACCAAGAAAGTGTATAAGGGAGCCGGGCATGGTGGCGCACGCTTGTAATCCCAGCATTTGGGAGGCTGAGACCGGAGGATCCGGGTTCGTGGCCAGCCTCAGCTACCTCGTGAGACACTCCACAACTTAGTGAAACCCGGTTTCAAAGTAAAGAATAAAAAATAGGACTAGGGTTGTATGCCCCTGGGTTCAATCCCCAGTACCGCAAAAAAAAAAAAAAAAAAAAAAGAAAGTGTATAAGGGCCATATTCCCTGCAGGCAGCCTCAAAGTGGGTGACCTGTGAAGCTGTAAGAGCAAAGCCAAAGCTGCAGTGGAGACTCCAGGAATTAAGAGTTGCAGAGAATGTAGAATATCTGCCAGGGGAAGCTGCAGGCTGCCAGCCTAAGACAGAGACCATGTGGACTGCAAGTGACAAGGCCATCAGGGAGGGACTGCCTGAGTTCTTTGGAGCCCACATCTCACCACCATGTGCCACAGATGCTTGGAATGGAGCCTTAGGACTTAACATATGTCAAACTTGGTTTTGGCTTTTCTTTGGTCCTGTTCCTTCTTTTTGTACCCCTATTCCATGAGAATGTTTGCTCTCTGCCATTTTATACTGGGGAGAGGGAGTCTCTCACCCTTGGTGCATTGACTAGCACACTTTGTCTTGTTTTTCTTTTATAATGTTATATTTTCTCATGAAGATCAGATTATCAAGTGTTTGCCTTTATTTTCTTTAAATAATTTTCTTTTCTATAAATTTAAGGCAATCTTGTTTCTTTCAGAAACAAGTTTCTCTCAGAAATGCACTCAGCCATATTGTTTGGCGGCTTGAGTCAGGTAGAGCTTTCTCTTCTTCTCACTCCTGACTTTTTATCTCAAAATTGTTTATCAGATATTTAACCCAGATAATCTATGGTAGAGGGACCCATTATATGAGAACCCCCTAGAGATGCTATGGCCTGCTATTTGAGTTGATGAAAGCCATCTCATTAAACTTTTAATTCACAGAGTAGACCTCAAAGTAGCTTATAATTCTATGCCATATCCCTAACTAATTTCTTTGGGAATCTATAGAAAATCCTTCATTATGCTTAATATATTTTCAGTGCTATCACCAGTTTTTTAATTTTGATACCTCTGTACACTTCTATATGAAAATTATGTAAAAGGATGTTTCCTGGAACAGTATTCAGAGAAGACACCTTATCAATATATTGTCACATCATTCATATGAAAATGATGCAAATAGAATGGGACTGATTTATGTGAAATCTATAAAAAAAGTTTTCAATGTTCATTCATGAAAAGATCAGTCAGCACAAATATTCTAGTTCCCCTGGTAGGGGTATCTTTATAATTGAAATCCATGAATCTAGCTATTGTGACTTGAGGAAAACAGTGAGTGAGCCTAACTAACTCACTGCTCCAGTTTCATGCTCACCATGCAATCTCATGGATGTAGTTCATACAAAGGAAAACACAGATGATTGTGCTTGGCAAGTAGTTATATAGTTTCCATTATATGTTAACCACTTGGCTTCTAATTATACATCAATGTTTTCTGAGATTGGACTGTTAAATCTTGAAATGCTGATGAAATCAGGTGAATGGTAAAAAAGTTCTTTCTAAATCTATAATTCTAGGACCAATATGTTACTCTGTGAGGTCCCACTGGACCAAGCATCCATTTCTACTTTTTCAATGGCACCTCTTATCTTTATAAAATCCAAACAGAAAATCACATTTTTATAATTAATCCATTCTTGATGAAGAATACAAATACAAATAATTTATTCTCAAACTCCCACTAAAAGGCTTAGATTACAAGAAAAATTCAGAATTCTACTTCAAATAATTACTTAAATTTCTTGGAATTTAAAAATTATTCTAGTTGTCTGTGGTGTTGTGTGCCTGTAATTCTAATGACTCAGGAAATTGGGGCAGGAAGATTCAAGGCCAGACTCAGCAACTTAGTGAGACCCTGTTTCAAAATAAAATATAAACAGGGATGGGTATGTGTCTCAATGGTAAAATACCCTGGGCTTAGCCACCAATACCACATGCAAAAAAGTTATTACAAAATATTATCATGAACCCAAACAGATAGTTGTTATGGTTAGACATAGACTTTCCCTGAAGTGCTTACACATTAATGTTCAGATTTGATGTAATTAAGTCATGCAGGTTGTAATCTCATGAGTGGAAAAATCCATTGTAATGAGTTTGCTGGGTGGAATCCTAGGTGGGTGGGTGTGGCTGGAGAAGGTGGGTCCCTGGGGGGGGGGTAGCCTTAGGGACTGTGCTTTCGTCTCATTTATCCTCTCTGGCTTTCATCCTCCATGATGTGACAGCAGAGTCCCTGCTTTCTCCCTCTCTGCTTCTTTCCACCATGGCCTGAGCTCTGTATATCCTAGCCTCAAATGGACTGAACTTTGAAATCTCCACAATCTGTGAGCAATAAATCTTTCTTCCTCTAAATTGTTACAATAGCGAGAAAGTTTACTGAGACAGTTGTACACTAATGTACAGAACAGCAGTATTCACTGTCCTCAAAAGCTGGAAATAACCCTCTGTTCACCAATGGATAAAGAGATAAACAAGAAAATTTATGTATGAAGTAATTTAGACTATTACAATTTTATTAAAATAGACCAAAATAATTAATTTTATTAGTTCAAAAATATCTTCTATAAATTTAAGAGAACTTGCACCATTACTAGTAAATAGTATCAATATGAATATAATAAATAATTTTATTGGCGAAACTTTTCATATTACCTAAAAATTTTCTATATGACCACTAGAGGATGAATAATATTATATTCATACATGAAGATATCACTACTAATTTCACTAACATGTTTAGGAAGAGAAGACGGGGGCACTGTGTGGGATGTGAAAGGAAATACACCAAGTGCCATGTGCATGTATAAAAAAAATTAAATCGTTTTCAGTATGATAAGAATTAATAAGAAGCTGACTTACCAAATTTCTACTTAACAGTTTTTTCTGCAGGTGTTCAATTTTCCTTGTTTGCTTTTTTATTATAACTTTTAACTTGGCATTTTCAAGTTCAAGCCTAAAATGTATATTTTGAAACAGTTATTCTCACAGAGTTATTTTAAAATACCACATAATTTCTAAAAAAATTTTTTTGGAGGAGTACATGAATTCATAAAAACTTGAAAAGTAGATGTTTTGATAGCTAACCTTTTTCTAGCTGTGTTTTGTGGGTAATCTGTAAAATTTAGGAATAATGTTAAAAAATATGTATCTCTTTATTTCTTGCAGTTCTGGGATCAAACCCAGGGTCTCACACATACAAAGCACCCACTCTACCACTAAGCTACATGCCCAACCTCAAATTATGCATATCAAATAACTTAAATGATAAAAAAAAATTTTCTGTTTTCACAGAGATGGGTTAATTATAATAACTGATATAATTTTCATGCTACACTGCTTATTTTACTTATAAATACTTAAGTTATTTTGTACACTGTTTTAAGATATACTTTTGTAGGCGATCTTGTATCTTCTCAGAACACTGTAGAGCCTCCAAGTGTTCCTGGTCTTTTTGCAACTAAAACAGAGAATGAGAGATAGACTTTACTAATAATCTAGTACAAATCTGCCCATAATCTATTCTTTGTGCTAAATTTTGTTTGGAACCCAGGAATACTAGTTCATCTGCGCATTGTTTATGGCTACTTTTGTGTTGTAACTACAAAGTGAAATTTAACAACAGGGCTCTTATGTCTCATAAATTCTCAATAATATTGTATAGTCCTTTGCAAAAAACTTTACTGACCCATGCTCTAGAATGTAAACACATTATTGTTGTCTTTAAATTATAATTTATCATGTGCTCAAACTTACAATACTGGTAAAGTGGGGAAAAATAAGAAATTCCTTAAAAGTCAGCATTATATATTTGTATTCCAAGTCCCATCACCTCATCAATATAACTGGAAAATTTATGTATGCAAATGACCATAGCTGTTTCAATATGATAAAAATTAACAGTGTTTTACGTGACAATCAGATGCTTAATGGAAACCTTTGAGAGGTAATATCTACACAGAGAATTCCTGGGTCTGAATCCCAGCTTGTAAGTTGCTAGCTATGTGATTTTGAGCAAGTTAACTTTCTGTTTTCAGTTTCTTTATCTGTGAAATGGAGTTAATAGTAGTACCTACCCATCTGGGATAATGAGAAGATTAAATTAGGGACTATACATAAAATTCTTAGAAGACTACTTGCACCTAGTGAGCTATATATGATGTTTGCTATTAGCATTTGTGTTGCTATTGTTTATTTTATGCTCTAATACAATTTGGAATGGTAGGCAGGTAGCATGCCAATGAAAGAGATCTAGACAATCTTCACACTGTTGAAAGTGGCAGATAAACGGGGATCCCGAGGCCTAGACATAACTGTTACATACTACTTAATCCAAGAGGTGATATTTGTGTTCTTCTACATGAGCACTGTCCACTGAATAATACTGAAAGTAAGGTATTAATTATAAGTGAATTAAAGTACTATTGGCTAATGGAACTGCTGAAGGTTTTATGAGGTACTAAGATATTAAATTATATATATTATATTATATATACTTATATATGTTAAAGTATTACAAAATATAGCATATACATTTAATTTCATCTGGGAAATCTTGAATAAACTGTCAAAGCAACCCACTTAGTAGAATCTAGAAATGAACATTTCCATTTATATAATCCATCATGGTCTTAACATAGAGAAATATAAAGTTATTAATTCAGAGTTGGAGTGTAGCTATGTGGTAGAGAATGTCCTTAGCATGTGCAAAACTTTGGGTTCAATTCTCAGCATCCCTGAAATGTTCCAGGAATATAAAATTACATTATTAATATTAGTATATGTCTATTAACAATTTGTAACTTAGCCTCTTAAAATTTCGTAGGTAACACAATATGTTTACTTAAAGCAAAGCATTTCTTAGGTCTAAAATTTTCCTACATTTTGAATTTCATATTCAGCTTTGTGTTACTTTGAATTTTTTGTATTGATGCATAATGATTATTCATATTTGTAAGGTAGAGTGTGATATTTCAAAACATGCATACAAGGTATAATCATCAGATCAGAGTAACTGGCATGCTCATCACCTCAGACTGATTATTTCATTATGTTGGAAATCGGGTCCAAGTTGTATTTTCTGGAAACAAGGTATATTTCTAAGCTGACATAGCAAACATATTAATATTCTGCCATTTCTATATTGAACTAGAGTCTATGTTTAACCATAATCAAATATTGTTTTGAATTTTTCTTCAGGAATTTTTAAAAAGAATATTTTTTTGATCCTTACTTCTCTTCCTGCATTCTCACTTTCATACTGATGCAGTCTTGTTTTCAAACGGTTACATTCTTTGATTAACTCTTTATTTATGTCTTCAAAAATGAGTCTTTGTTTTTCAGTTTCAGCTTGAAGCTTGTCCATAATATTGTTAAAGTGATCTTGAACACTAATCACTGTCTTTTCTTTACTGTCATCTTCACAGTGAGCATCATACAATTGCTGCTGAAGCAACATATTTTCACTTTGTGGATGAGATGTTCTCTCCTCTCTATATTTCTGTTTTCCTATGCATTTATTCACTTCGCCTTGTTCAACTTGATACATGTGCTCAATTTCCTTAATTTCGCACTGTGTTTGGCTTAGGTTTTTTTGTACATGTTCTAAAACCAAAGTTTTTTCTCCAAGTTCATCTCTTGGGTGATGGACCTCAATTTCTAGCTTATCAAAATTTGTTTCAGATTTATAAAGCTGTTGGGAGAGAATCTCACTGCTATCTCTTTTGTTAGATACATTGCAATTCATGATGGTGTGTAAATGAGTCCATTCATCTCTTGCTCTCTGGAAAGCAAGTTCAAGGTCTCTTCTTGATGTCTGATTTTGATCATGATCATGTAGAGCAGCTGGCAGTTCAGAATGGTCTGATTTAACTTCAGTTTCAAGTCCCTTCTTGTTTTGTCTTTGATTTTCTAGTTTGGAATTTAGCATTGCATTCTCAGCTGTCAGAATACTGAGCTGTTTATTATACTGGATTACTGTTTTTGTAAATATTTCTTCATTCTGTTTTATTGTCCTGAGAAGGTTATCATTCTTTATTTTTACAACTTCGACATCCTGAAGATATTTCTTTTCCTTTTCCTGGCTCTGGTTTTTAATTGTGTCTATTTCTAGTCTTAGCATGGTGATTTTATCCTGCAACAAGTGGGTTGTATGCAATAGTTCGTTTTCTCTTTCATGACTAACAGAAACCTAAGTAAGACAAAATAGACACTTAGTATTCAATAAGATGACATATCACATTTCTCTGATGTTTAAGAAGGACCTATACATTTTTACAATGAAAGTTTTGCAGTAAGTGGATATCTAGCTAGAAAAATTAGATTTAAACTTGGAAACTTAAAGAAACATAAATTATCAAAATTTATGAAAATTTAATTGAAGACAGTGAACAATGAGTTAAAAAATAATAAATTTTAACAATTTCAGAGTTAAAAGGGCCTTTCTGTTAATTATAACACACTCAGGGCATAAAGTAAAAAATTAGTACATTTGACCACATATAAATAAATTCATACTCTCATATCTAAAACCATTCCATAATAAGAGCTTTAGCTCTACATATATTTGGATAAATAGTTTTCCAAAGTTCTTTTAATTTCCTTTTCCTGAAACTATTTTATAGATATTCTATAAATGTAAGAACTACATTTATTGGCAAATGATAAATATAGGCATAGTACTAAGCACTTCTTCTTACATAAATGAACTAATTTAGTTTTTATAATTCTGAAAAATGATAGGTTAAAAATCTAAGCAAGGTACAGAATTTTCCCCAGGTCTTCAGATTCTACTTCTAGGATCCTTCTGACAAACTAGTTATTTCTGTGTTGTCAATATATACATACAAATGAAGGCTTATATTTCAAAATACTAATGCTAAATAAGAAAAATTTGCAAGACTCTTCTTAGAAAATCCTGAGATAATTTGTTGTTGTAGGAACTTTTATTTCTTCATAATGTTTAATAAATGTAAAATATGAGAAAATTCACTCGTATGTTTTACTAGGAACAAAATACCAATAAATTATGAATAAGTATATATTATGGCACATCATTATTTTCAAAATCCAGATTACTTGGAACAAATGGCTATTCTCCACAAAAGTGAGAAAATGACAACCAAAACAGCATCTCTGACACTATACTGTTTCTCCTTACTTAGTAGTGGGAATTATAAATAAACGTCCACATACACATATCAAAGGGGTGAAATCATTGCCTCAAAATAGAAAATATATTGTTAGTAGAAAAATTTTTGAAACCATGGAAAAATGATCAATTTTTTACCAACGCCAATCTCAAGGTTACGTATGGAGAAGGAAAAGGACGGGAGAGGGATGTGGGAGGAAGCTCACCAAGTGCTGTGTGCCTGTGTGTCCCCATCGCTTAGAGTACATTATGATGTGAGACTACAATGTACCAATAAAAGTATTTTTAAAAGCCTTTTCTCTGAATGAGGCTGTTGGGAAAGTCACTACTGTACTGCCATATACAAACGGAGTTGAAATAAGAACACTAAGAGCCATACTTTGTCCAGTGGGCCCCAAATGTATACTATGTATTTACATATATGGTTTCAAAACCTCTATACATTTTATAATACATATAATTGGATTTTAAAATATGTAAACATACAAATATACACACACATAGTTGAAAGTGACTAAAAATACCTCAGAACTCACTTTTTTTGGAGTTACTTCTATCTCCTTTTGTTCACAAAATTGATTTGCCACAACCTCATCTGGTACTATTATGGCACTCTGCTGTTGGCAAAATTGTTTCTCAATGTCATTTCGTTCCTCTAAAACCTAGAAATACATTTTGTTAAGTTTGGGGCTCATATCATTTTTGAGAAAACTATAAAATCTTAAGTGTAAATGCCCCACCCCTCAAAAAAATTAAAAACAGTAAAAGGAAGCAGACTTTTTAACCACAAGGACCTTTATTCCACATGAATTATTCAAATTTTAATTGCATAAGTGACACCTAAACTTATCAAAGATCAAAAAACAGTTCTTACATACTGAGCATAATAGTATTGCTCAGTATGTAAGCATACTGAGCATAATAGCATAATAGTAAAATTTTGCCAGGCGTGGTGGCGCATGCTTGTAATCCCAGCATTCGGGAGGCTGAGACCAGAGGATCCGGGTTCGCGACCAGCCTCAGTTACCTAGTGAGGCACTCCACAACTTAGTGAGACCTGGTTTCAAAATAAAGAATAAAAAATAGGGCTGGGGGTATAGCTCGGAGGTAGAACGCCCCTGAGTTCAATCCCTAGTACCACAAAAATAAATAAATAAATAAATAAATAAATAAATAAATAAAATAAAATAAAATTTCTACAAAACATAACCAACTTCATTATAATTTCAAAGCTAGTTAACACAAAGTTGCCTTAAATAACATTTGTGTTAATGATTAAATTAATCTTATATTCCATTGTTTATTCAAAAATCATGTATTCTTAGTACATGATTATTAGATGCTAAGACTTAAAAATAGTAATTTTATCTCTAAACATTGTATTTTATGTTAGGGTGAAATAGCGTTTTGTAACACAGAGTGAGTTGCATAACAATATTTTGGTCAACAATGAACTGTTTATACAATGGTAGTCCCATAAGAGTATATTGCCTAGTGATGTTTCAGATGTCTAAGATTTTTGTATATACCCACATGATATTTAATGATGAAACTGCATGCAGCACATCTCTCAGATCATATTGTTAGGTGACACACGGCTGTGTGTGTGTGTGTGTGTGTGTGTGTGTGTGTGTGTGTGTGTCTGTACATATAAAAAGCAAAGGATATAATAAATTACATGGGTGAAATAAAGTTAGAAATATAAAAATTTTTTTACTAAAGATTGATTTACCTGATTCAACTGAATTTTTACAGACTTCAATTCCATATCTATTTTTTTAAGACAAATTTTAAGTTGTTGCTTCACTTCAACTACTTTATTATACTGCTCTTCTTTTTCTTCTAATTCTTCCTTATTTTTTTCATAAAACCAATTAGTACTTCTTTTCTTCTCTTGTTCTAATTCAGATCTGTAGTTAAATATGCTATTTTAAGATTAATTTTGTTAGATAATACAAAGCTTATTTTGTGATCTGGTCTTTCATATGTTGATTAATCACCCTAACTTCTATGTCCTTGGATATTTTTCCTTTCTACTTTTCAGTTTTTAATTTCTTATTTCAATAATTTCCAATGGAAATACAAACTTTTAAGTTAATAATTAAAGAACATTCTGTTAGTGCATAAGTTCAAGTTACTAGTACCTCTTGTAAATAATACCAAAAAAGTAATTTTGAAATGATTAGCAAAGTTTCATGTTGCAAATTATCCTTCTTACACAATCATAATTACTCCTTGATTAAAACAATTTAAAGTTAGATAACTTTTAAAAAGTTAAAAGGACTGATGGAATTAGGGTAGGAGGAACTTATCTCAACATCATAAAGGCAATATATGATAGACCCAAAGTTGGCACCATACTGAATGGGAAAAAACTAAAAAAACAAAACACTTTTTCCCTTAAAATCAGGAAGACGACAATGGTATCCATTACTCTTTTGTAACAGAGTACTTGAAATTCTAGCCAAAGCAATAAGGCAAGTGAAGAAAATTAGAATAATATGAATAGAGAAAAATAATTGAGATTGTTTCTAATTGCAGATGACATGATCCTATATATTCAAATAGAAGACTTCTAGAGCAGATAAATAAGCACAACACCGAAGCTGGATAAAAAAATCAACATACACAAATTATTAGCTTTTCTATATATCAATCATGAATCTGCTGAAAAAAGAAATCCAGTAAGCAATTCCATTCACAATAGCCTCAAAAAATACTGAGGAATAAAATCTAATGAATGAGATAAATGATCTCTATGATGAAAATTATATAACACTAAAGAAAAAATTGAAGAGAAACTTAGAGGATAAAAAACATCTTTCATATTCTTGGCTAGGTAGAATAAGTATTACCAAAATGGCCATATTACCAAAAGTGATCTACAGATTCAATACAATCCCTATTAAAATACTAATGTCGTTCTTCACACAGCTAGAAAAAACATCCTACAATTCATATAGCAAAACAAAAGACTCATAATACACAGAGAAAGTTTTAGAACCACACTCGAGGCATCTTAATACATAGTTTAAAATTACAGTACAGAGCTCTATAATAAAAACAACATGTTATTGGCACAAAGACAGACACATAGACCAGTGGAATGAAATAGGAGATAGAGAAACAAATACTCATAGCCAGCTTATTTTTAACAAAGGTGTCATAAATGTATGCTGGATAAAAGACAGTCATTTAAATAAATGATGTGGGAAAAAACTATTTAGTCATATGTAGAAGACTGTAATTGGACCCAAGTCTCTCACCCTGCACAAGATTCAACCCAAGATGAACTCTATAAAATACAGGCAATGGTAGAGATTTTCTCAACAAGACACAAAAAGCTCAGGAAGTAAAAATAAAAATCAATAAATAGGATGACATTAAATTAAAAATCAATGAATAGGATGACATTAAATAGGATGACAATTGATAGGAATCCATCAATTGTCTGAAGGAGAGCTTACAGAATGGGAGAAAATCTTTGCCATAGAATTAATATCTAGAATATACAAAAAAATTTTAAATTCAACACTAAAAAAAATAAAAATGGACAATTGAGCTCAATAGACACTTCTCAAAAGAAGAAATACAAATGGCCAATAAATATAAGAAAAAAAAGTTCAGCATCATTAGCAATCAGGGAAATACAAATCAAAACCACACTGAGATTCCATCCAAGTCCAGTTAGAATTGCAATTATCAAGAACACGAACAATATTAAATTATAGTGAGAATGTGAGGAAATAGGAAACCTTTTACACTACTGTTGGGATTGCAAGTTGGTACAGCCACTTTGGAGATCAGTGTGGAAGTTCATCAGAAGACTGGAAATGGAAATACCATATGACCCAGCTACACTATTTGGGGGATATTTCCAAAGGAATTGAAATCAATGTTTATAGCAACACAATTCACAATAACCAAATATGTGCCACCCTTGGTGTTCATCAACAGATGAATGGATAATGGAACTGTGGTATATACAAACAATGGAATTTTACTCAGGCATAAAGAGGAACAAAATTAGCACAATTCACAATAGCCAAATTATGGAACTAGCCTAGATATCTGTCAATAGATGAATGGAGAACAAAACTGTGGCATATACACCCAATGGAATTTTACTCAGCCATAAAAAAGAAAGCTTTGTCATTAAAGGAATATGAATAAGACTACAAAAGATTGTGCTAAGTGAAATTAGCTTCAGAAACTAAAGGGTCATATGTTTTCTTTCATATGTGAAAGAAACTAGGAACAAAAGAGAACTAAGTGAGATACCCGTATAATAAAGGAAGAGGAAAGAGGTAGGGAGGGGAAGAATATCTGATGAAATAAACAGTTTAAATGGTGCTATGTGCTTGTATGACATGATTAATACCAATCTCAGTGATAAATACGGAGAGGGGGAGGGAGTAAGGTAGGATCCAGAGGGAAACAGAGCAAGTGCTGCATGCATGTATGTTTCATATCTCTTAACCTCCTTATGATGTAAACATACAATGCACCAATAAGAGTATATTTTTAAAAGTTATTGTTTACTCTCAATAAAGTTACAATAAATGATAAATTCACTAAAAATAAAACTTTATCTTCATGAAATATTTTACAGGTATCTGTAAAGATGATCCATGCTATAAAATAGCACCTTCAGATATTTTCCACACAACATATATCTATACATCCTAATGATACAGGCTGTACTAAGGAGTCTAATACCTGTTACCATATGTTTGTAGCACTTTTAACTTATCTTATGTAAATTATAAGCAATTTAAAATTGCCTTTTGGAGTTAGGCACAGTGGTGCATGACTACAATCCCATTACTTGGGAGTGTGAGGTCAGCTTTAGCAACATAGGGAGACCCTCAGAAACTTAGTGAGACCCTGTTTCAAAATAAAAATAGAAAGTAATGGATTGTATCACTAAGGTGGAATAGCTCTGGGTTCGAGCTGTGCACCCAAAATAAAGCAAAAACAAAAGGAAATAAACAGATGAAAACAGGGCACATTTCTTATTTGGGGGGGGGGGATTGAGAAAAACGGTCATTTCATATTCTGTCGGTGGAATTGTAAATTAGTATATATTTTGTTGATAACATTGTAGAATTATTGATCAAATTCTCTTTAAAAGTTCCTATATTTTAAGTAATAATAATGTATTGAAGTATTTTTTCAAAGTAAATAATTAGAAATATAGAGACGGATACATAAAATGATGATCCTTGCAACATTAATTGTAATACAAAAAAATTTAAAAACCTTCAACGTTCTATTTGTTAAATAAGTAGATTCCTATATATGATAGCTTCTATGTAGCCATTAAAATTGGGATTTGGAAGAACATGCATTTAATAATTATAAGTAATTTTGTTTAACAACTTTTTATTATTTTCAAGAATCTCACACTTCTCGAAGCTGAGTTTTCACCCCTGCAAAACCCCAGATGGTTAAGTCACATGCTACCTACACATCTATAGTATAAACTAAAAGTTCATTTATTTTAATATACTTTGATTCATGCATTGTAATTATATATCATAGTGAGTTATAGAGTGATAGGGACATACATGCACACAGCACTTGGTGCCAAACATTTTTTAAAACAAGGATATCATACCTCAATTTGCAGAGTTCTCCTTCCTGTTCCCCTTTTTTATGCTCTAATTGTGATTTTATGTATTTTGTTTCTGATAGATCCTTTTGTAGTCCTCTAATCATGTTTTCCAGATTCCCAATTTTTTCTTTAACTTGTTTATGGTAATTTTTTTTAAGTTCTAATAATCTTTTGTATGAATGAACTGCATCCCAGATTTTTGATAGGCTAACAGAATCTACATTAGAGAGAAAACAAAATACAAATAAAATATATGTGTATTTTTTGTATATGAAGTACTATACATTTCCACCATCACTCACTTATACACAGAACAAATGTCTACTGAGTGCCTATAGTACGGAATACATTGTATTAAGCTCTACAGATAAAAGACATGAGACTCCTGCCCATAAAGTCTAGTGGAGGAGAGAGACACAATGACCATTAAAAATTCAGATAGATGCTGTGAAACAGAGTTCTGTGATCACATAAGAGAATCTGATCTATACTGGGCCCAGAAAGATTTCCCTGGGGAATACGTGGCTGCACTGAGAACTGAAGGAAGAGCAGGGCACACTTAGGCAGAAGGTGAGGGGAAGCGTTCTAGTTCTAGCCAATCCACAGCATGTGCTGCAGCTCTCTTGCAATTTGCTTTTAGTCATGATGGAATACTTGGTACTCATTAAATTGTACACTTTGTGTATGTACAGTTCATCATGTATAAGTAATGCCTCACTACAGAACAAAATAAGCTCCATTAGAGGAAGAAACACTAAAACAGTGGCTGGAATACAGAAATGTCTTGAGGATTGAGACTTTAGAGCAATGAGAAGTGATGGCTGGGTTTTAAGAACGGGATTAACATGATCAGAAGTTTTAAAAGTACATAATTATATCATCTTAAGGAGAGCTTTTCAAAGTTGTTTACCCCAAACTCTACCCATTGTAGTCAAGTGAGTTTTAACATGCAAGGGGAGTGGGGAAAACACAGTAAGAGCTGTGGTGGTTCCTACATTTCTTTTGTTCAAAGTAGTTCTGGCATTAAATTCCAAGAAGGGTTTGGCATTTTCTTTCTTTCCGACCCAACCCATCCCTTTAGAAGGTAAAATATTAATATTCAAAATGACAAAGAAGAATTACTGTAATCTAATGTATGCAACTGACAGATTGCCAAGTAAAGTATTCTAAAACAGATAAAAACACCCTAATGAAAACATTGGAAGAAAGATATTTGGTTGTGTTCACTTCGTCTTGTGTCATGGAGATGGTTACTTCATCCTTTAATTGTTGTTTTGTTTCATCCTTTGTATTTTAAATACTTTTAACTTATTTAATATCTGTTCTTTAAAGTGTTGCCATTTCTTGAGTATTGTTAGTTATTAGTATTTATGTGTACCAAGAATGTGATTAGTGTGTTTTATTTTCAGAAAACCAATCTCAAAAGATTTTTTTTTTCTTTTGTGGTACTGGGGGTAGAAACCAGAG
The DNA here is from genome assembly GCA_004027655.1 of Graphiurus murinus. NCBI lineage: Eukaryota > Metazoa > Chordata > Mammalia > Rodentia > Gliridae > Graphiurus > Graphiurus murinus. Next base: position 43,548 of record PVLC010004644.1, on the reverse strand, counting down.
GCATTCTACCTCTGGGATATACCCACAAACCTAGTATTTTATTTTATTTTATTTGGAAACAGGGTCTTACTACGTTGCTGAGAGTCTCACTAAGTTGCTGTGGCTGGCCTCAAATCTGTGATCCTCTGGTCTCAGACTCCCAAGTGCTGGGATTACAAGCGTGTGCCACCACACTCGAACTAGAAAGATTTTTTTTTAATAACACTTTTCTTCTTCCTTAATTTTTACATTCCCATTTTGCTAAATATTAAGTGTTCTTGGACAATTTTGGTGCTCATGTGTTTTGGGGACAAAAGTGATATGAATCTGTCATTATATCCAAATGTTTGCTTTCAGCTCACAGATCAAATGTGCCTTAATAATTTCTTTTCCATTTAGATTTCAAGTGGTTGATAGATATGCCGTTTTAACAAACTTCATTGGAAATCTGCTTATTTGTAAATAGTCTATTGCTTATTTGGAAAAATAAACCAGCGAATAATATTTTTCTATTGTACTTTTCAGAACCATTTTGTTTCATTTATCCTATTTTAGTGGAAGAATTGTGTTACATTTGGATATTAAAGAACTTAAACACAAACTCAAAAAATAAAAGTACAAATTATGCTTGAAGAGTAAAGCATGGTTTCAGGAGTTGAGGTAGCACAGAAAATAGCTGTAAGGTTTTTGAAGTATTCTAGCTAGAGACAATAGTAATCTGACCTGATAATGGTAAGGGCACAAGAGAGAAGCAGGGACGATGAAAAGACTGAGTGCCATTCCCACTGAGAAAAGTGAAGTGAGAACCATCACTGTTCCCTGGTTGAGAATGTACAATAGTTTTCATTCTAGTTTAATATGAAGAATATCTCTAATATGGATATCATGATAACTTATCAGTGTTGTATGGTGCAGCACTAAACAATGTGTGTGTGTATCACTATATTGTATATAAAAGAGATCCTATATTTATGCAATAGTCCTACCTTTACACTCCATTCTAAGTTGTTCAATTAGCAGCAAAATACTCTCAAAATTAGGATGAGGCAGTTCACATTCTCCTGAGGCTTCTTCATATGGCTGAGTTAAGTCATTAAGGTCATTGACAGAGTTTATTTGTTTTTCAACCTATAAAATAAATCTATTTCAAAATTCTCCCCAAATATTTATACCATATACTAAATGACAGAAGTAGTAATTATTCACCTTCTTATAGAAGCAGAAACTCAGGTACTTCTTATAGAGAATTGATTTTTGTCAAAAGGATAACTTGATCCATAACTACAGATTCTTAGTCATTTTCAAAGTAAATGTCTTTATATAACAAAAGATTATTTTTATTTTATTTAACCTTTTGTGATATCTTTTAATTTATATTTTATAATATAACATTTTGCCATTTCTATATAATTTTCAATAAATACTATTGTTTATTACATTTTACAATACCTTGCTTTTTTCTTTAGATGTCTTCTTTGTGGGCCTAAAATACATAAAATTTATTCAGACAAATATTACAAATGTAAAATAAAATGAATATCTGAAACTACTGTCTTTTAATATATTTATTTATTATTATTTCTTTATTAATTTCTTTGGTACTGGAGATTGAACCTAGGGAACATTCTACCTCTGAGCTACACCTCCAGCACTTTTTATTTTTTATTTTAAAGAGGGTCTCACTTAAGTTGCTAAGGGTCTCTCCAAGTTATTGAGGCTAACCTCAAACCTGTTATCTTTCTGTCTCAGCTTCTCAAGTAGTAGCATCACAGGTGTACACCACCATGCCCAGTTTTTATTTCTCTTACTTATAAATTTATATGCTGTATAAAATATACTAATTTTCTGCAATGGGATTCAATCATAAACAGAAAGACTAACATTAAGGGATAAAGAATAATATTATTAATAAGATAGTAAAGAACTATTTTAGATCAAACTTTCTGATAAAATGAAATGATAATATGGGTCCATTTCTATTACATATCATTAAAACACTTGATAAATATTGCTATGTGAAACACATTCCTGGTCAGATCCAATGGAAAAACATAAAATCACTTGCATTATTTTATAGAAATAAATATAATTATTTTTATTACTTTCATTTCCAAATTTTTTTGGATACTTAAACCCATTTGGAAAATATTACTTAAGTCCTTATATGAGGCGAACAATTTATTTAAATGATTATAGGAGTTAGTTTTGTAGGACAGAATCTGCAATTGCTGCAAATTATTCTAATGAGTGTACATGTCCTCAATTCATTTTAATCCTCATAACAATTCTGTATAGTAGGCACCACACTAGGCATTTTATAAAGAAATTAGGGGAGAAAAGTCAACCAACAGCAGTCTGTGCAGCTGATCAGTGGCAGACCCAGAATTTAAACCCAGGGATGTGTTTCACATAGCAATATTTATCAAGTGTTTTAATGATATGTAATAGAAAGGGATCCATATTGCCATTTCATTTTTTGTGATTTTTGCAAACGTTTTTTTAATAAAAATAAACTATGTCTAGTCCATTTTGGAAACTTATTTTCAATAAACAAGATATTTACTTTTCCTTAAGAAAATTAGTATGTATATCAAGCTTTCTAGTGCATGGACATACAAACATAATTAAATTGTATAAATATGCCATTCTCTACTTTTTCATTCTAATAACATGCAAATATACTGTAAAAGCTTCTATTTTAAAAGAAAAAGTCTCTTACATCACACATTCTTCAGCGGTTATTACACATTTTTCTATTGCCTTTCCCAGTAAAATTCTCTAAGGAGCTGTCAACATTTATCCACACAGCCGGCTTCCACAGTGACCATTTATTAAACCTACTGACTTCTCCTCATTTTTACAAGCATTTCATCAGTATTGATATAGTTGGCAATTCTATCACTTGGCCTACCAACTACACTAGTCCATTTTTTTTCCCAGAAGAAGTAATTACTGCTAACACTCCAGCACAGGAAAATAAAGAATTTATACATTCTACCTTCATCATTCTGATGTGTTTTGCTTAAACTGCAACCATCCTTCAGTTGCAGCAGACCACCAGTTATTTAATCAACCTTTTCAATATTGGTGTACTCACAGATTCCTTGGAGGTGTATTTTTTTTTCATTTTTATTTTTATTTACTTCCTTCATATGTAACGCAGGACCAGTACTTTAAACATTTATTAAAAACAGTGTTTTCTATTAATTTTACTGGTAAATAATAGAAAAATATGATAAAATTCCAAACCTTCCCCATCTTAACTCATTAATCCAACACAACAGTTATGAAATGCCAACTAAATACAAAGAAATGTATTTTCCCTTTCTCAAAAACCAGGTAAATATACAATTATGATATATTGTTATATAAAATAGTTGGTATATGAAAAGTTATGTCTGAGCAAAGGGAAGCTTTTACAGAAAAGGTAAAATATAAAAGAGGCTCTCGCTAGGCAAATAAGTGGGAGAAAAACATTTTGAGAACAGAATGTAAGCACAAAGCATAGGTACCTAGTGTCTAGGTCTTTACTTGAAAGGAAGAGCATAAAATACAAATAAGCATGCAATAAGAGATGAACAATGCACTAAACTTGAGCCCTGAACTAAAAATTTGGAGCTCTCTACCTGCAAGCAATGACTGTTAGACGTGGGAGAAAGAATAAGATTATGGAACCACTCTAGGTGTCTGTCAACAGATGGATAACAAAAATGAGCTATATATACACACAATAGAAATTTACACAGCCATAAAGAACAAAATTATGTCATTTGCAGGAAAATGGATAGAATTAGAGAATATTATGCCCAGAAAGTCGTGTCAAATGTTTTCTCTCATATGTGAAAGTTCGTGAAAAAATAAGAAACTAGGTAAATAAGAACAACCAGTAATGGAAAGGGATAAGGGAAGGGAGACGAGGAAAGGAAAGTGAAGAACTGATGAAACAGTTCAAATAATGTGTGAAGAGATCACTATCAATCTCCTTGTTATACAGGGGCAGGGCCTGAAGGGAAACACACCAAGTCCTAATGCCCATTTGTTTGTATGACTTGGAACCTCACTAAAAAGAAGTACAAAGAAAAAAGAACTCAATTGTAGTATATTTTTGTTTTTATTTTTAAATACAATGATGCTAAATTTAAATAAAGTTTTAAACTCATATGAGATGTATACCATGAAAGTAAAAATTGGGGTACTACCTTGGGGACAAAATCTTACTTATAAAATACCCATAAAAATAAAATAAAATACCCCGTCAGTATGTATGTATTTTTTGTTTGAATATAAATTTATTTGATAACTTTTAATATAGTTTTGGCCTAGTACCAAATCCATACAAAAAAATTGTAGTATCAAAAAAAGCCTAGTCTAACCCTTACAAAAAAGTATTAAATTCTTTAAAAAGTAATTATCATTGTAATTACTTTCTTATGGAATAAACACACAGAATACTCTAATTATATCTCTATCACATGCCTACACATATTTACAAAAAGACTTTCCCATTGAAGATTATTATATTATGAACTGAGCATGAGCCCTAAAAGTATCAAAAACATATACAAAACTAACAATTATTTACAGGAAAAATTTATGACAATAGATCTTATAATTAAGACTAAGTATCTAAAAAAAGGGGGGTATTCCTGAAAGCAATTATTAAACAATTCCTCTGGAGCCAAACTTTACTACTAAGTCTGTAATTATAGAATGTAAAATAATTTTCATTGGATTTAAAAAAATATGCTTTTATTGGTATATTTTAACCATGCATCATATTGAAGTTTAATGTGAGAAACATATGTGTACATAGCACCCATTGCGTTTCTTCCAGAATCCATCCTGCTCCTTCCCCTCCCAATTCATAATATTGAAATTGCTATTAATAGCTTTATGAGTATGCATAGGATTGTTTGAACTGATTCTTTTAGCTAGTCTCAGAAAGTGAAGGGTCATATGTTTTCTTTTATGGGTGGAAACTAGAAATAAACTGAAAAACAAAAGAGACTTTGAATAATGAGGAGACATATCAGTAGAATAGTGAAAGAAGATTTGGGAAGGGAAAAGATTTGATGAAGACTTCATTGAAATTGTAAGCAAAAACATTTGGTTGAAGTTGCCTCAAACTTTGGAAAGGACTTATTTGTAGCCATGGTAATAAGTAATCACCCAAACTAGTCTCAAACTTATTCAATCAATGACCAATAGCCTCATTACCAACAAATGTCAGGCAGCCGCCTCCTGAAAGACAGCCAATCAGAGATAAATCACTGTTATAAAATGTCTCGGAGAGCCAAGCAACCCAAAATGGTATCAAATAAAGAGCCATGCTGCTACAGATGTCAGCGTACTCACCTTCTGAAGGTCGACCAATCGACCAATCTTTAATCTCCGTTCTTCCCAAAACCCCATATAAAGGAAGCTGGATGCTGTGTTAGGAATGCCTACCTGATCAATGTAATTCTGTCTTACTGTAGAAAGTAATAAACTTAAGTTTTGCCTTTTAATTTCACATATTGAAGTCTATTGATCTTTTGGCAATAATTTTAAGCCCATCAAATTTATTACCATTGGACTTCACTTTTCTTAATAAAATACAACTAAAGTTCACAATTTCTTTGAATCATTTTGCCATAATTAAACTATCATACATAGCAAGAAAGTAATAAAAGTGGGTAACCTATTTTGGACTTTTCTGCCCAAATGGAAAAAATAATATAAAAACATAGCTTATTATAAAAATGCATATTTTGCCAGGTAGAACTGTCAGAATGTATCCAACATCAAACTTGTTTTTAAAGTGGGAATAAGTATAACATTTAAAATAATATACCAGGGTAAACTCCATTCAATAGTTTAATAAATATTTATTCAGTAGCTATTTGCTGTGTGATAGGCCCCTTTCTAGAAATTGAAGGCATGATGAGTGTGAAATACACACAACAACAACAATGAACAAGACAGGCATAATATATGCTATGTTACAGGAGGAAAACTAAAGCAAGAAAGTGAAATTTTTATGTGTTGTAGAGGAGGCGTGGCCCCAGCATGCCTAGGAAAGGTCTTGATGAAAGAGTGGTTTTTAAATAAATATTTAACTGAAGGAATTGAAGGAACAAGCCAGGAAGCTACCTGATGGAAAAGCTACAGGGAACGAAGCATGCCTACAGTGTTTGAGGAATAGTGAGAAGATCAGTGTAACTGAAACAGAGTGAAAGGCATAAAAAATAGAAATTACAGTCAGAGATACAACAGGGTCCAAATGTATTGCCTAATTGGCATTTAAAGTCACTTAGGCATGTACTCTGAGTGATATGAAAAATGATTACTGAAATGGGAGATGTCTAAGCAAGTTCTGAGCAGAGAAATGACATAATTTGACTTATGCTCCCATAGGTTCACCATGTTAAGAATTTTTGGAAAGAGAATTAAAAAAGAAATAAAAGGCTTATTAGCAAACTCTTGCACTAATGATAGAAGATGGTGTCATATTAAACATGGAAGATGGAATTAGATTCTGGGCATATATTGAAAGTATGCCTTATAAGATTTGCTGACAGATTAAATGTGAGGTTTAAGAGAAATGAGTCAAGAATGATATCAAGCTACTTTGGAGAGACGGAAAAATAGCCATTAACTCAAATAGAAATGAAGGAATTTACAAGGAAAAATATCAGAAGCTCAATTTTGGATCTGGTAAGTTTCTGATACCCAATTGTTAACTAAAGAGAGATATTATGCAGGCAGCTGACATATAGATGGTAGAAGGTAGAGTCAAGTGTAGCACTGTGTGGTGTGTGTGTGTGTGTGTGTGTGTGTGTAAATTTTATCATATGGCATACATATTATATATGTCCTTAACAAATATGTGTGTATGTGTTTACAATGATGTTTTCCTGTCCCTGCAATATCTAGCCTGAGAAGTGAAGCTGTTTTATTAAAAGAGTGATATATTTGAAATTTTGATATATTCTACTAAATTATCCCTTGAAAAATATTTACCAATTCATTTAACAATAATGCATAAGAATGTTTTTTTCTTTTTGCAAAAACTGACTACTGTTTTTTAAATAAAATATTTATCAAAAGAATCAGATGATATATCTCTCCATTGTTTATTTACATTTTCAGGCTAACCACGCAAGGATGAATATCCCTAGAAAGAGGGTAACTTTTTCTTTCTTTCTTTTTTTTTGTGGTACTGGAGATTAAACTCAGGGGCATTCTATCTCTGAGCTACACCCCCAGTCCTATATTTTTTATTCTTTATTTGGAAACAGGGTCTCACTAACTTGCGGAAGGCCTCACTAGGTAGCTGAGGCTGGCCGCAAACCCAGATCCTCCAGTCTCAGCCTCCCAAGTACTGGGATTACAAGCATGCGCCACCACGCCCGGCTAGGGTAACATTTCTAAATCACTAATATTAGCCCATGTTAAAATTAGTTTTCTAGAAAATCAGCTGTTAAAAATGGAGTCTTACTCATGATTTTCTTCATTTCTCTTACTAGGAAATCCCTGGCTGTCAGTGTTCTCACTCCTCTGTTGATCCGTTCCACCACCATCATCACTGTCCTCCTCCTCGGCCGCAGCACCAATCCATACATTTTCTGATATCATGTCATTACTTTTGTTGTTCCTTTTTTCTACCTTTAATGAAAGTTTGGTAGATATTAAAGATAATTGTTACTTTTCCATAAACAGAACATTTATTTTTCATTGATTTTATCATGATGCAAATGAGTCAAGCCATGACTTTATTTTAGTCCATAAAAACTTTTGCATGCTTACTTTAATATTTTTTATTATGGGGCCCCTAAATGTTTTGGAAATTCTGCTTCATTTATGGTTGACTGAAAGAAACAGAATTTTCAAAATTTCAAAAAGGTCCATTCTTATTTTTTATGCCTTTTTTTTCTCCCATTCTTTGCTGTCTAACACTTTAATGACCTGCAGAATTTAAAAGTATTTCCTCTACTGTCTTTCCTACCTGAATTTCACAATAAATAGCCAAATTTAGATAATGTGGGTCTCCAGTAACAAAAAGAAGTTTTTCTCTTTCTACACTAAACTATTTTCACACATTGTGTTTTGCAGTTCATTTTTTTTATTTGGACCCTGATATATAAACAAAGAGAAGATATGGAATTCTAGAAAATGAGACATTACTCAAATTTTATATTCAATAACCCTAAATTTTTATAGCTGATGACACATAAGTAATTATCTTATAATAGGAGTGAAACCAAGAGAGCTGAAGTGATTAATACAAAAGTAATAAGTGGCATTGCCTAGTATTTTAGACAGCAAATGAGAGAATACAATTTTATGATTCTGGCTTAGATAAGTTAAAAGATAAATTCATCAAATTAATCAAATATATTAAAAGTGTAACTTTTACATAGTAATGCTTCTGTGGGGGATGTGAAATCTAGTCTACTTTTGCTTTTGACTCGTACAGGGTGAAAAGGTGGGATTTATTTTCACTTTTCTACATATGGATAACCAGTTTTTCCAACATCATTTGTCAAAAAGTCTATTTTTTCCAGTGTATGTTTGTGGCCCCTTTGTCAAAAATCAATTGGCAGTATATGTGTGGACTTGTTTTGTTTGGTCTTTTGATTTCATTGGTCTTTGTGTATGTTTTGTGTGTGTGTGTGTGTGTGTGTGTGTGTGTGTGTGAATACCATGCTGTTTTCATTGCTATGGTTCTGTAAAGTTATATAGTTTGAAGTCAGATATTGTGATGCCTCATGCATGGTTCTTATTGCTGAAGCCTGTTTGGATATTCTCAGTGGCCTTTGATGTCATATTGCTCATAATTGCAACTGTTTAGTCATAGATTCAAATTTGATCTTAATTTTTATCACATAAAGAGCACACACAAATTCAATAAAAGACAATATTCAGAAAAACATTGCCTCAATTCCAAAGAAAAAGTCTAGCTAGAAGCTACTATAGATTCTAAAAATATTTTATAATTTCTAGTAAAAGTAATTTAAAATTAAAATTAAATTATGAGCCACTGATTTAAAAAGGGTAGCCTGAAAGGTAATTTTATTTAGGTTATGCTACATTATTAAAGCAAAGAAAGTAATATTAAGCCAGAAATTTATATTTATACATACCCAATGCTGGTTATTTTCCCTGAAATCAATCCTCTTTTGCCCTTCCTCTGATGTCACTTCCAAGTCTGGTGCTGCTGAAAAATTCATATAGTTTAAATAAACTTCTTAGACCAGTTAGATAAAAGTCTTAACAAACATTATATATATACATATATATATCTTTATATATGTATATCAATATATCAATATTTTTTTTTCTCAATTAAGAACTTAAGCTTGATATTTAACTGAATTATTATTATTTGGTAACTATGTCTCATCATCCAAAACTTCACAATATTGTTTGAAAAGAGACTAATCATGTTGAAGGCATAAAAATATCTCAAAAAATTCACCCAGGAATTCATCTAGTCAACATCAATGAACAAATCCTTCAAAAACTTCAACATGCCATAGAAACAGAGAAATTCAAACTGCACAGTATTCTTTATCCCATACTCCTAAAATTTAAATGATCTACTAAGCACATTGGTCATCCATAATTATTTTCAAAATTACTGATGATACATACTTTTTTCACATTTATTTGTTAACACCCTATTCCTTATATCCAAAATGGTGTCATTCAGTATTTTGACAAGATATTTTTTAATTTAAGGCTCAGGTTGGTACATAAAGTCTTTCATATATATAATTACAATTGTAATTTATAATTACAATGCACATTATATATATATGAATCTTTCCCTAGGTCTCTTTTCATGGGGCAACCTCAGTACTTCACCACTTTTTCTATTGTATATTTACCATTTGGACTGCAAATTATTTCTTTAAATATCTATCCTGTCTGCTTCTGCAGTGGAGAAGGCAATTTTTTTAATTATCTTTGTATTAGATAAAATCTCAGTATTGTTTGGTTTGCATTTCCTTAATTGCTAGTAATGTTTAACATTTTGCATATATTTATTGGCCATTTTTATTTCTTCTTTTGAGAAATGTCTATTCAATTCAGTTGCCCACTTTCTGATTGGGATATTTCTTTAGTGTTAATTTTTTTAAGTTCTTTGAATATTCTAGATATTAGCCATCTCTCAGAGGAGTATCTGGAAAAATATATAATTACAATGCACAAATAAAATCATCTTGGTACAAAAAGTCTTTTTCTTCAAAAATTATTGACTTTTTAAAAAATTATTGCACTGGGTTTTGAGGATGTGAACAAAGTTTGGCAAGGGATGGCTTTTCTAGAGGTAATGCCTGAGCTAAGACTTAAAGAGTGATGTTAGAGAGAGAGGGAGGAAAGTGCAAGAGCATGAAAGGCAGCAGCAGCAACCTACGAATACAAGTATGCCCCCTCACATTCAAGCTCTGCACAGCAGTTTGAGTCATCTACCTACAATTCAAATAAGTCCATTAACCACTCTTTAAAATGTCAATAACCAAGCATCTTAAAGTTTCAGATAAGGCTTTCACAAAATAGCACACACCTAACTCCCCATCCTTAGCCCTTTCTACATTCAGTCTGATTTTCTGTCATTACTGAACTGCAATAGTAGTCTTCCTCATCCAGCCCTTAATTTTTAGATGAATAAGCTAAAAGAATGAAGGTGGATAGAAAATGTGCAGGAACACGTGAGAGAATAAAAGGCCGCAGCAAGAGAGGAAGACAAGTGCTAAATGGGGCCTACGTATGAAACAGGATGGACAGGAAGGGCGTCAGCAGCAGTGTAGTAATGCATTCAAAAGGAACAGTCTACTGAAAGAACTAAGGATGTGGAGTTAGGTGTATGCCAACTTATGAAACCCTTTGTAACTTTAAGATGCTTGGGAGTGGTTGGTGGATCTATTCCCAGTTTTCTGAGAACTTGATATGTTGCCTAGGCTGGCCTTGAACTGCAGAGCTAAAGAAAATCTCTTGCCTCAGCTTCTCCAGTACTGGCACTGCAGAGATTCACCAATGTTCCTTGGCCTCCAATAAGTATTTATACTCTTTGGAAAAATCTTAAGAGTCTCATAATCAACCTCTGTGAATCACTAACAAGTATGAGGATTCTAAACTAGGAGCTTCCAAGTACTAAAAAATCTAAGTGAAATTATACTGAGTTAAGCATTACATTTTAAAAATCTTTTTCTTTGATATACAAATATATTTTAAACTTGGTTATAAAAATGACATTAACTTTACTTATGTCAAGCCCTTCCATCAAACTCAAGGAATAAAATGATTAAGGTATGAGAAAACTGCACTGAGAGTACTTCAAATATAAAATTTCAGTTATTTACAGAGTAATTGCTGTTGCAACATTTACCTGGTTTGAGTATTTGTTCATTTTCTGTTCTGGCTGATTTTTTTGGAATGGAATCTTCCATTTCAGTGCTAGACTGTATTGATTTGAAAACAAGATGATTAGTAAATATTATATATTTCATATACAGTGTAGTTAATAATTCAAGATAAAAGTATAAAAGCTATTACCATCAAGTGAACATTTTTCTCAGGAAATTCTGAAAAGAAATAGTGGAATATAGTAAACAATATACACATATGACAAACCTCAGGGGGACTATAAATAGGAATCTTGATTAGATTTGGAAATTTTTTGTGTGATACTGAGGATTGAAGCCAGGAGCACTCTACCTCTAAGCTACTTCCCTCAGTCCTATTTTGTTTTGAAGCAAGGTATCACTAAGTTACTGTGCACTGACCTTGAACCTGGGATCCTCCTTTCTAATCCTCCCAATCTTATCATTACAGGCATACACCATATTTGGCTTTTTTTAAATGATCAAAACAGTTTTAGTGTCATTTTGTTTGCTTTGTTTTGTTTTTGGTTAAGACAGCAGGATGATAACATGTAATTATATTAGTATAGTAAAGCATGCAGTTGAGATTTCAAAGTGAGATTCTCTTCTCATGATCATAAGCAAGATAGTAACTTGCACATATAACAAGAAGAAGATGCTGATTGGTGGGGGGAATAGTGATCTCTAGACAATGGAGGAAATCATGACCATGAGAAGATAAATGTCAAAGCTGATGGTAGAATGTGCCTGCATATATATTTAATGTAAAACATCAAAACCAGTTTTACCTTGACACTACAAGTGTTATCACATCTTTCATTTTTTGGTTGCAATTTAGGACATATAAAATTACTATAACCGTTTCATATAATATATCATTTATTTCTCACTTTAAAAAGCCTTTTGAATTCACCCACAAGTGAATATTCATATTGATCAATAGAAAAGAATTATAGAAAAAATATATTTTTGATACTCATGTGGGTTAATAGTGTATACATTTGTTGTATATTGTAGTCTAGTCATCTGAAAGTTACATGGTCCATAGATGCAAGAAACTATTTGAACCACATCCAATAAATAAATGCTTAATAAACTTTATTTAGATATGGATTTCAAAAGAAATATAAAAAGAAATGCCACAAGGTTGTAAGATATAATAAAATTTCTATTATTTCAAAATCAGTGCAATATTTACTCAAAATAACAGTTTTAGTATTCAAGGAATGCACATGATATGGTATTTTGTATCCCAAATTAATTTTGTTTAGCATATAAAGCAAGTCTTTAAAATGTCATTAATAAATAACTCTCCTTTATTTTTTTTATTTATTTTTCATCTTTCCCTTATTTGGTGCATTGCAATTACACATCCCTGTTAGGTACAAGCTAGTATAGGTAAAGACATCCATGCACACATTTCTCATTTAACCCTTCCCCAATTCCCACCCCACTCCCTCCTCTTCCCTCCTTCTCAAAGTCAGTTTAGTGATTGACTTTGATGTGTTCATAGAAAGTACATCATGTTCGTTAGGGTGTCCTCCCTACCCCCTTCACCTTCCATTAAGTCAAATTCTTTGTTCACCTAAGGATTCTCATTCATCTGGAGTCCCTCTAAAGTCCCATTTTCTCCCTAACTTCCACATATTAGGGAGAGCATTCTATTTTTAACTTTTTGTGACTGACTAATCTCACTTAACATAATGTTTTCCAGTTCCTTCCATTTCCTTGCAAATAACATGATTTTGTTCTTCTTTATGGCCAAGTAAAATTCCATTGTGTACATATCCCATAGTTTTGTAATAACTCTCCTTTAAAAAATAAAACATTTTTAAAACCAGAGCCAATAATCTCATATGAATAACAATGCAATATTTATCTTTGATGCCTGACATTTAAGAGGAGGAATCATGTGTGGCTGTGGTTTACCCTAATAGTAGCATTCACTCCTGGCTCCCAATAATTTCTGCAGCAGCAATGATCTGATCTTGGGCTTGAATGTAAATATACCAGAGCCATCTGAGGTGGGTTTGTTCAAGTTTCCTCATCACTAATTCTAAAGTTACAAAGCTAATTTTTCTCTTTCATTCATTTCTACTACACTATCCCTCTTCTTTTTCAAAATAATCCTTAGATCTGTGTTCATGATGCTTCAAATTTTATGTTCTCCCACTACTTTCCTCTTTATTTAGCAGCAATTACTTAGAATTATAATTTCTGTATCTTCATCTCCTTGTTCCTTGTTCTTTGGCTAGAAACATGCTAAGACATAAAAGCAAACTGATGCTTTCCCTTGATATTCTTATGTCTCGAATTGTTTACAATTCCATGTTTTTGCATATCTCTCTAAAGGGGGCATGGTACCTTACTTCTCAATGTGTGATCTCATGATTTATAAGTCATGCAGCATCTGAAACATGCAAAACCAGAATGTGCATCTTCAACATGATACCCAACCAGTTATTCATCAGAATCAGAGCAACACTGTTTTGAAATGAATCTGTATCCAAATTCCTATCACTTAGCTTTCCTATTTTGAATTCTAGCCTGAAGTTTTTCCCTATCACATCCCATAAACTGAAAGTCCATGAGAAGTCATAAAGTTTCTAATAGAATTTTATCCGGCTATGACTTTCCTGATGTCTCCTTAACTATTCTCACTCTTTTCTTCTTTCCATTTCTTGGTTTGGCTTCTATAATACTAGCCTGTGAAGCAACAACATTTTATGTGACAAAAAATTATACACCTGTATTGAAGATTATATGTGTTTATATTTGTCACTGGTAGATAAAACACAGTTATCTATTATCTTACACTTCAATCCTTAGTGCTTTTCAAACAGAAAGATAGGAAAAGAGGCTAAGTTTTGCTCTATTTTGTGAGCAAGTTTAGGAACTGAAAGATCACTTTTTTTGCTTCTCGCCTTTCTAATATCCTTCTCTTCCTCTTTCTAAAACATTATTTTGTATTTCTTCCTTCACAATATTGACATACTTCCCTTTCCTTCATTTCCATCTTGTAATACCCACATGTACTGTTTTACAAATTTCTTCCTCATCTTTACTCTCCCTTACTTCTTAACTAACCTCAGATTTTAGGATATATGGAAACACAACTAATAATTCAGCTGCACAATGATATAACAATTTTAATGCTTTGCTGGAATGTGGTAAATAATATTTCCATTTCACTTCTTTGGGTCACTGCATCTAATTGGTAACTTTAATTGATTATTAGAAAACATCAATGTTGATTTTTGAAATATTCTGTCACATGGTGTTTTTTCCAAACTAGAGTTCCTACCTTTTGCAAATTCATTTCTTGTATGTTTTCCTCTTTGATCTTCAGGGGTGGCTAAATGGTCAATGGATTTCTGGGGACGATTCTCGGAGATATGCTGTTAATATTAATATGAATAGTGAGTGGTATAAAGATTTGATTGTTTATTAACAGCAATGGAATTTCTACTTTAAAAACAATTAGATATAAAAATGAATGCTGTATATGTTGAAAAGTGAAACATTTAAATACAGAACCCTATATATACCCCCAACATTAAGCATATCTTTTGCACTCTGGCTGCTGACATAATGAGAAGCATGGAAGTCCAAGAAAATCATATCTGTAGAAAAAATACTAATTAATTGCATATTTTAGCCAGGAAGAAGCTTCAGAATATCAAATGCTAGTTTGCATTGCCATCAATATAGAAGGATATTAAAATAAATATGTTAAAATTTTATAAATCCACTGCTATAATAAAGTATTAAATAATAAAAATAATTCAAATGAGAAGTGTTTTGTGTTAAAATAATATACTTGGCATGGGAATATATCATATTGACTATTGATTATAAGCAGAGTATTTTAGAATGTACTTCATTAGGTACAGCACAGTTATAAAAATCTATGTTTTCAATATACTTTTATCAGTACACCATAATGACATATCCTATTGGGATTTAGCATGATAGCAACAAACACGCACATAGCACCCAGTACATTTCCCTCCAGATCCAACCTTGTTCCCTCCTTCTCTCCATTCAAAATTTTGCAATTATCATCCATAGGTTTACAAATGGACACATGATTGAACTGTCTACCTCAAATATCCCCTCCTCCCAGCTTCCTCCTCCTCCCAGCTTCCTCCTCCTCCCAGCTTCCTCCTCCTCCCACCTTCCTCCTCCTCCCACCTTCCTCCTCCTCCCACCTTCCTCCTCCTCCCACCTTCCTCCTCCTCCCACCTTCCTCCTCCTCCCACCTTCCTCCTCCTCCCACCTTCCTCCTCCTCCCACCTTCCTCCTCCTCCCACCTTCCTCCCTGCATCCCCTTCCACTATTCCACTGGTATCTCTCCTCATTTATCTAAAGCCTCTTTTTTGTACCAATTTCTCTCTAGGTTTCATATATGAAAGAAAACATGTGACCCTTTACTTTCTGAAACTGGCTAATCTCACTTAACACAATTTCCCTAGTGTCATCCATTTCCCTGCAAATGACATATTTCTGTTCCTCTTATGGCTGAATAAAATCCCATTGTATGCATATCCCACAGTTTCATAACCCATTAATCTGTTGGTGGACATCAAAGCTGGTTCCCTACTTTGGCTATTGTTGATTTTGATGCTACAAATACAGATATGCATGCATTATTATAATATTCTGACTTCAATTGCTTTGGAAAGATACCCAGGAATGGTATAGCTGGGTTGTGAGGTGGTTTCATGTCAGTCTTCTGAGAAATCTCCACAATGATCTCCATAGTAGCTGTACTAATTGGCAACCCCATCAATATTGTATAAGGATTCCTATTTCCCCACATTTTTTCCAGTGCTTATTATTGTTTGTATTCTTCATGATTGTCATTATAACTGGGGCTAAACAGAATTTCAGTATAGTTTTTATTTGCATTTTCCTGATCACTAGTGATGTTGAACATTTTTTTCATATATTTATCGGTCATTTATATTTCTTCCTTTGAGAAGTATCTGTTCAGTTCCATGGCCCATTTTTATTGGAGTATTTTATTTATTAGTGTTAATTTTTAAAATTTTTTATATTCTAGATTTTAGCTATCAGATGAGTAACTGGCAAAGATTTTCTCCCATTTTGTAGGCTTTTTCTTTTTTTCAGATTCTGTTTCCTTTGTGTACAGAATCTTTTTAAATTTAATTTAATCCCATTTATTGATCCTCTTTTTTTATTTTCTGAGCTCTGAGTGTCTCATTTACTAATTATCTACCAGGGTCAATATGATGGAGAGTTGGCCCCATGACCTCTTATAGTAATTACAAAATCTGTAGTCTGATTTCTGGGTCTTTTATTCATCTTCAGTTGGCTCTTATACAGGGTGAGAGATTAAGGTCCCATTCCAATCTTCTACATATGGATAACCAGTTTTTCCAGCACCATTTGTTGAAAAGGTTGTCTTTTCTCCAGTGTATGTTTTTGGCACCTTCATAGAAAATCAACTTACTACAAGTGTGAGAATTTATTTCTGTATCTTCTTTTCTATTCCATTGGTGTTTGGTTTTGTGTCAATATCATTTTGTTTTTATTCATATAGCTTTGTAGCATAATTTTAAATTAGATACTGTGATGCCTCCAGCATGGTTCTTGTTGCTAAGAATTGCTTTGTCTATTCTTGGTCAGTTGTTTTTTCATATTAATTGTAAGACAGTTTTTCTGGTTCTATAAAGATTGACATTGATATTTTAATAATGATTGCATCTAATCTGTATCTGTATATGGCTTTTGTTAATATTTCAAATTTAATAATATTTATTCTAATTATACAAGAATGTGGAAGTCTTTTCACCTTCTAAGGTCTTCTTCAAATATTTTTCTTTACTGTTCTATAATTTTCATTGTATAGGTCTTTTACCTCCTTGGTTAGATTTATCCCTAAGTATTTATTTTATTTTTGAGGCTATCGTGAGTAGAATTATTTTCTGGATTTTTTATAGTGTATTCATGCTTGCTATATCAAAAAGCTAGTGATTTTTTAAGTTGAT
Organism: Graphiurus murinus; assembly: GCA_004027655.1. NCBI lineage: Eukaryota > Metazoa > Chordata > Mammalia > Rodentia > Gliridae > Graphiurus > Graphiurus murinus. The sequence continues at coordinate 26,186 of PVLC010004644.1, read as the reverse complement.
TTTATATCCAGTGTCTTTGCTGAATTTTTCTATCAACTCTCAAAGATTTCAGGTTGAGTGTTTTGGATATTCTAAGAATATAGAAATTTTATAACTAGTTTAAAAAGTTTGTTTAAAAAATTATATATTAAGTTATGATCTACTGATTCTAAAAGGCTATTCTAAAATTATCTTCATGTAACATTATTAAAGCAGAAAAAGCATTTTAAACTTAAATTTTCAAGTAAATTTTTCATACCAGTGGCTGGTTATTTTCATTTTCACCAAGACTATTTTGTACCTCTTCTAAGGCCATTTCTATGTCTTGTTCTGCTGAGAAATCCAGATGTTTAGTTAAAAAACTACTTTGAATAGTAAGATTATAGCACTTATCAAAAAGTGAAAAATAATAAAATAAAAATTTATTTAAAAACGTATTTCATAATGAATAATTCATATTTAGCTTAATCTTTAACTGGATATTTACTTTTAGAAAATACTCTCAATTATTACAAACATCAATAAACACTTCAAGAAACAGTAAGGCCACCAGATCCATGGTACGCAAGCATCCCCATGATTCACCCACATTGTCATTCATTCAAACATCTACAAACTGGTCTTCAGCAATAAATAAATAAAAACAGAGAAACATATGAATTTGCCCCATACATTCTTCTCTAATTAGTACAATCAACACACTAAACACATGGTATGTTAGTAATATTTTCTAATAATTTTTTTTTATTTTACCTGTATCTCTGAGTACCCTGTTCCTTATATCTGAAATGACTTCATCCATTGTTTTGACAACGTATTTTTTTCTTCTAAGACTCAGACTCATATATGTAAGGTCTTCCTAGTTTGTGGCCCTCTTGCCTGAGGTAATCATGAGCTGCCTTAGTATTTTATCACTTTTTTCATTGTATCTTCGGAACTCAAATTGTAAACTATTTCTCTACATTCCTATCCTTTTGTTCTTGCACTGAAAAGGACAATCTTTTACATCATCCTGGTAAAAAGAGTCTTTATTTTTCTCTCAATAGTTACCCCTTTGCTACTGCTTTGTGCTAAGCACTGAGTTTTGAAGAGTGTAAATAAAAGGTATTTACTTTTCTAGAGGTAATGCCTGAGCTGAAACTAAAGAGTGAGATTGGAGAGGCAAAGGGCAGGAAAGCATGAAGGCACCAAAGGCAGTGGCTAAAGCGGAAGACATGTATTAAATGGATGGTATTCATCTAAAAAGTTCTGAATAAGTGAGGAGAGCACTGGCAGCAGTTTTGTAACTCCAGAGAAGGGAGAAGATGAAGGAATTTATGAAAACTCTATTGGTAACTTAAAGATGCTGTGACACTGATGTTTATGGCCACACTTGCACAGTGGATAGATCACTCAAATTTCCGTGGAGAGAACAGGCATGGTGGCGCATGCCTGTTCTTCATGGTCAAGTACTTACATCCCTAATGTTTTTCAAATACTTAGGAAGACAGGATGAGAGGCAAAAGTTTGTTTTACTTCTTGGAAAGGTTTTGGTGAAATGACGTATAAATATGTTGCCACTTCACTTCTTTTTTTGGATTGTGCAGTTAATAGGGGTCCTTCCTTGGCTATTATAACACATCAGTCTTGATGTTTAAAATCAACATTATATCAAATATATTATTTTTACTAAGTTTCATACCTTCTGCATGTACATCTTCTGTATGTTTTTCTCTTTGCTCTTCTGCCCTGGATACATGGCCAACACACTTCTGTGAAAGACTCTCAGAGACACTCTGTGAAAATTAGTAGCAATAACATGTTGTACAAATATTTACTAATTACATCCTAAGAAGGCAGTTGAATTTCCACTTTAAAAATAATTAAAAATGAGAATAAGAGAAGCATTCATTGAAAACCAAAATATTTCAATAAAGACCCCCATGTATGTTCCCATGACACAGTTTATCTTTCAAAATTATATAACTGTTTACTTGGTAAATAGCTTGGAAGGTCTGTGTAAACTTATTCATAGACAAAATATTAAATGATGTGCCTATTTAAAACACTAAGTAGCTTTAAAATAAGAAATGCTAGTTTACAATAAAAATTAAGAAGGCATTGAAAAATAAATATGTTAATAAATTTTATAAATCCACTTGCAATATAGAACAATAAAAATAATTCTAATGACAAAAATATTTGTGTGTTAGAATAATTGGCATGGTAATATTTCATGTTGAGTATAAGCAGTACTTTATAGTATGTGTTTCATTTATGTAAGAAAAATCTAAAATTTTGGTAAAATTTTACTGGTATTTACACAAATATATCAAAGTAAATTTTTACCAGATAAAGTCTTATCAGAAAAATATTTGATTAAAATGATAGTGGTAAGAAAAAGTTTTCTTTATGATAAATACAAATAATAACATGCACATATTAAATAAATAATTCAACCATTTCCCAAGTAAAGAAGTAGTTCAGAAAAAGTATACCAAGACTAAAGTAAAAGAATAAGAATATATATAATAATTTCCTAAAATGTATGATGCATTTCTTTGCACGTTTTCTTTTCTATACATTATAATAAAAATGATTCTGATGATGGTTATCACACACCTTCTCTCTGGAAATCCCAGTACATTATGAATAAATGAATAAGAGGTATGATACTCTTCTCTGTGCATAGAATATCTTCATCTTAGACTTTCACATGGCTGGCTCCTTCTTGAACCTTAGTTGGAAGCTTAAATATCACTCACAGAAAAATTTCTGACTGCAGTTATCCACTGCAGTCCATTCCTGTACCTACCAAAAACTCCCTCAATGTTTTCTGAGTTCACATCCTCTGTTTCCTTTGTATGAACCACTTGTAGACACATATTTTGTCTTTCCTTGTTTTTCGGTTCTTTCACCATAGCATCAGCCCTCTTCTGTTTTTTAACTGTCTTGGGTTGATACTTGGATTGATACTTAGATTGATACTAAGTTACATCAATTCGTTCATGATCCAAACATTTAAAAATCTCTTCAGGAAGAATTCAAACACACAATAACTATTTCCATACAGTATATCTCAATTAATAGTTTACTGAAAATATCTTAATATAAAATGAGAATCTATATTCATCTTTTCAAACTACAGCTACTTCACTGTCCTCAGGCTTATATGAATTTTCAGTATTAAGTCTTTGACCCCATAAGGACCAACTCATTTATATTTGAAATCCTTTTAAATTGCACCCTAATGTACATGATGTACATTCACAAACATATCAAAGTCAATCACTAAGCCAAACATGAGAAGGAGGAGGGGAGAGAGAATGGAGTGGGAATTGGGGAAGGATTAAATGAGTGCTGTGTACATGTATGCCCTGCGATCTTGTACCTCATTAAGATGTATGATCACAATGCACCAATAAAAAAATAAAAAGCTTTTACATTTCTTACTACAATTGTGCATTACACACATCTAAAAGTGTACCATCTTTATTGTACAATAAGTCCATTGACATAAAAATAATTTTTAAAAATTTCAAAAATTGAAAGCTACTAAGCATCAGAACCAGAATGCTAACAAGACTTTTGATTTCAACTACTTTACTGGAAGCACTGGAACTACCACGCGACTGCTTATACCTGTGAGATCAGATAGTGCCCATCTCTTTCCATAATGGTCACTTTGAAATAAGTCATCATTATCTTATGCCTATGCTGCTACAAACCATCCTAAAGGAAGATATATACTGAAGATTTATACTGAAAACTCAAATATAATCTCACTTTCTGGTCCCAGTCATTGTTTTTCTGCGTTAGAAGTGAAAAATTTTCATTCTGAATTTTCTATATGAGTATTATTTAGACTTTTACACATTCATATATTCCAGAATCATATAAGCTATTGGCTAACCTGGAATAATTATTCAGCTTTTACATAACCTATACCTCAGAACCCATACCAAGCTGACTCCTTGTGTCTTCTAAGTCTTAGATTTTTGCACTAAACCACAATGGCCTCATTAAAAAAAATCCAACAAATTAGGCGAATTTCCCACTCATAAATAATGCACTTATCACATAAATATTTTAAGTACAGGTTAAAAGCATGAGGAAATAATTTTCTATATACATACACAGAATTGAGAAAGTAAAGTCAAAGCAGTCCCTTTAAGGCCATAAGATTACTTAATACTTATTTGAACAAATATAATAAGAAAAATAAATGATACCTCAGAATCCCATGGTGACTCAACATCTTCCTCTTCCCCTAACACTAATGCACACATGATAGCTATAAAATGAAGTCACAGATACATTAATGAGAACATTAACTACAGCAAAATTTAAATATATTTATAAGTCTATCTCCACAGACATGTATTTTAATTAAGTATAAGCAATAGTAAAATAGAATTTCAGAGGATAGAAGCAGTTTTAGGAAAATGTTGGTAGCATAAAGAAAGATAGCAAAGGAAAATAATTTAAAAATGGGTATTATATTATGAATTAACACACTTTAAAGGTTTTAATAGCATATAAAAGAAAATTTTTTATTAATATTTAATAAAATAATTTTATAGTTTAGTCTTCCTTCTGACTTTTGGGAATTACTGTCATCAATGAAGGTTATATTTTGTGGTTTACCAATGCTATATTTCCTTCCTACAGCCATATAAACAAAGCAGAAAATATATAAACAAAGCAAAATAGACAATGTCTGTCATTTTATATTACTGAGAAGCACAAGAACAGGAAGCTTTGAAGAGATTACAATTTTTCTGGGATAGCTGAGCAGCTTTCCATGGCTCTGTTAAGTTTCCTTTTGGAATATCCTAAAAAGGAAATACTTGCATTAAGAATAACAAATATCAAGTTTGACACAAAGTACAATTATGTTTTAATCATTCAGGCATAGATTCAAACCCCAATTTTGTCATTTACTATCCTATATCTTCTCATGATGTAAATATTATAAGAAATTAGAGAGATAGCCCCCAAATTTTATTCCCCTTACTGCTAATTGATAATTCCATAAATATTATAATATCCATTCTACTATTTTCTTAACCCAAATAATCTAATGAAATTTTGTTCCTTTGTCGATTTGAGTTCTCTTAAGAAGGCTAACATTTAGGAATTTTAAATTAATTATTTGTTATATTTTGAATATATTTTCATGATTTGTATTTACATTATTTACCTCTTGAGGAAAAATTTGAGAGTTTACTTTTTAATAGTTTCTTATTATATAGGTTACAATTGCTGTTTTTACCCAAACATTGAAGTTTCCATTCTGGAAGGTATGAATGGATTAATAGTTGACTGGGTTAATTTTATGACCCATTTCTCTGACACCCCATAGATACAAAAGAAAATTAATAAACATAGGTGTAATTAAATATTAAACTTTGGCATTAGCAACAGTTCATTAAGTTACAAATTTTGAGCCATTGGGAATTATCACTCTTTGCATGAGTTGAACTTAGTGACCATCACTGATCCATTATGTTCACAATTTCTAATGCATAGTCATAAGATTCAAACTTGATCTTATTATTGTCATGTAAAGAGATTATGCAAATGAAAGCATAAACAAAATTCAAAACTTTTTCATTTGCCTCAGCTCCAAGCATAATGTTTTGCTAGAAGCTACTATAAATTCTAGGCATATTCAAAATTTAAGCTAGTTTAAATGATTTAATATTAAAATATATATGCATACATATTTTAATATATATTATATGGTTTAAAATTAAAATATATATACATATATATTTTTAAGTATACATAATATATATATTATAATGTGCAGATTCTAAAATACTAGCCCAAAAGGTATAATAACTTGCTACACTAGTATGTTATTAAAACAAAAAAAGCAATAAGCAATAAGAAACCAGAAGTTTAAACTTTAATTTTTACATACGAGCAGCTGGTTATTTTCCAAAACATCAAGCTCATTTTCTCCTTCCTCTGACATCATTTCTATTTCTGGTTCTGTGGGAAAATCCATACATTTGGTTAAAATAAACTACTTGAAAAACTAGGTTTAAATGGATATACTCATTATAGAGGTAGTTAAAAAATAAAAGTTTATTTTTATTCTGTAACAAAGAATTTATGTTTAGCTTAATCTTTAGCTGAATATTTACTTCTAGAAAATACTTTTAGTCTCAAACTTCAACAAACTCCTTGGATTCATACTAGAAAACAAGAGATAGCACCAGATTCATGATCTATAAGGATCTCAAAGACTCACTCAATACCCACAAACTAGCTCTCAGGAAAAAAAAACCAAAATGCCATAGGAACATATAAATTCACATTGCATTGTTCTCTACCTCATAGGAACTTTTAAACTACCCACAAATCTTATGGTTTGTCATTAGTTATTTCTAAAATTCCTGGTATTTTTTCACTTGTTTCTGCAGTTCCTGACATCTGAAATGGTTTCATTCACTATTTCATTGACAAAGTTCTTTTTTTTTTTTCTTTTCTATCAACAGTTGGTCTATGACTTGATTCCCTAGGAAGGTGGCATCTCTTTTTTTTTTTAAGGGCCACCTTAGTACTTCATTACTTTTGCTATCCTATTATTTCCATGTACACTGTAATTTATTTCTTTACATGTCCATCACTTTTGTTTCTGCTTTGAATGGGCACAATCTTTTAAATAATCTTAGTACAAACAACCTTTATTTTTAATAATAAATATTTATTGAGTTTCTGCTTTTTGCTGAGTATTCAGTTTTGAAATGTGTAAATAAAAGGTGTCAAGTCTGAAGACTTTCTAGAGTTAATAACTGAGGTAAAAGAGATGGTGGACATGGAAGAGTCAAAGCGTGAAGGGCAGTAACAAGAGAAGAAGGGAAATATTAAAAACAGGGCATGTTCTATTGATTTAAAAATTACAGGATGAATGAGGAAAACAGCAGCAGCAATTTAGTAATGTCAGAGAAAGAGATAGGCTGGAGAATCAGCTAAGGATGGGGAGTTAGGCATATATCAGTTTATGAAGGCCTTATTTTTTTTTTTTTACTTCAAGATGCTTGAACATTAATATTTTGGTTTGTTTGAGGGCTATAACCCCAGCCCTTTTTGTTTTTTATTTTGAAACAGAGTCTCACAACTTTCTGAGGGTTTCACTAAGTTCATGAGATGGCCTTCAAACCTACAATCCTCCTGTTTCAGCTTCCTGAGTACTGGAATTACAGGCGGGCCTACCACTCCTGTTGATATTAATGTTTTAATTTATGGTTCATGGTCATATTTGCACTGAAATAAGAGCAGTTTGATCTAACTGTTCTTTGATCTAATGTGAGGGGCATATGAATAAATTTAAGGAGATAAATGAAAACGTCAACAGTAAAAAATAAAGATTATATGGGCCTGTATCAGTGGGATGAGTCCGGAAGTATTTGGGTTATAAAATTATCAATATGAGTATAGAAAAAGATTTTAAAAATGGATAAATTTACAAATCTAGGTCCTTGGAGAAACAGACTGTATTTCTTACTTTACAAAAGATATCAAATAAAGTGTGAAACCAAGTACAGCAAATGTTAAAATTGCTTGCATTTACTGTGTAGTTTTCCTGTTTCATATCTTCGAAAGTTAAAGAAATCCATTTAGATGTTTTGTTTTAAATCACTTGCTTGTTCAAGCTACCAAGTACATGAAGAAATAAGAGCAGTATTAGAGGTCTTCCTCAGTGGTAGAGGTTGTGCCTAGCAAGTGCAAAGCCCTAGGATGAGTCCCCAGAAAACCATTCATAGGTTTTTTTTTATAAAAGGAAGAAAAATGAGAGCAAAAATGGATATGTAACTTTGTATTTACATCTTATTGTCACTCTTCTAGGACATAATTCCTAAATTTTTACAGAATACTATGTGTATCTGTCATCATTCTCGCATCCATAATATAAACGTCTGACCACATAACTTACAGGAAAGAAGATTCATTTTTTATGGTTTCAGGCTCAGGCCATGTGAGGCCAGGGACTGCCAATCTCAGGATATGGTGGCAGAAAGTGGAAGGAGAGCACATGGGCTTTGCCTCTCACATTAAAGAGGACTAAGGCAAGAGAGCAAGCAGGGGAGGAAGAACCCTTTATAAAATCTCCAGGGCAGCACCCTCAGGGACCACCTTCTCCAGCCACACCCTACTTCCCTACTGGGTACCATCCAGGTAAATCCATCCCAATGGATTTATCCACTACTGGGCACCACCCAGGTAAATCCATCCCAATGGATTTATCCACTACTGGGCACCACCCAGGTAAATCCATCCCAATGGATTTATCCACTACTGGGCACCACCCAGGTAAACCCATCCCAATGGATTTATCCACTACTGGGCACCACCCAGGTAAATCCATCCCAATGGATTTATCCACTACTGGGTACCACCCAGGTAAACCCATCCCAATGGATTTATCTACTACTGGGATTACAACCCTCAATACTCAATTACATTAGCTCTAAACATTAATAAAGGAACACTTTAGGGAACATTTTGTATCTAATTATAACACTATGTAAATGCTAGAGGACAAGGAATAAAAGAAATATATGATGGATAGTATTATAATGTATTGCTTCTTACTACAGATGCAACAACATGACTAAGGGCACTGAATTAACTGTTCCATTAAATGAAACACAGATGAGATATAATTAATAAATGGACTGGCTATCATAGCAGCATTAAGTTGATTTTGTACTTGTAGAATACTGTATCATATGAGCCCACAGCCCCAAGTATTAAGTAAATCATCAGCTCTGCACCACCAGACTGAGGAAGGCCTGGAGAAAAGTTGGTAGGAAGTTGGACAACAGTTAGTAGATGAAAATTAGTAATTCTAGTTTCTAGAATCCTTGGAGAACTTATCAAAGAGACAATCTATCTCAACACCAGTTAAGAGAATGAACAGGTGCTTCCCTGAAGTGGCTTAGTGGGAAGCCTCCCCTGAAACAAAAAGCCTAAATACAATTATCCACCAAGCTTAAAAAATGTAAGCTGTCTAATATATTTGCCTTCTGGGCAGAGATCTGTCCCTGAAAAGATGGGCCAAAGTTGGCTGGGAAGGGTGCTGTAGCCCTCGAAGGAATTATAGAGGGAGTCTTAGCCAGAGAGAAACAAAGCACCCTCCATCCAAAACTGACTGCAGATAGAGATACACACAGACATAACAGACTAGTTGGGAGCAAACATATCATCCAAAGAAGCACATCAAGTGCTATGTGCATGTACATTCCTACCACTCTATACCTCAGTAGGTTGTAGAATACAACACCTCCAATTGTAATTCCTCTTTCTCTTTTATTCTCATTGTACTTGTCACATGTTTTATTTTATTTTCTTCCTTTGCTTGTTTGCAACAAATTGAGCATCCATTTGAAAGTAACATTCTAGACTTGGGAGGGGAAAGGAAGAAGGGTAAGACCTGCATATCTGAATCATGGAAAGGATTGACAGAGAATAGAGTTGTCTGACAAATCCCACACACCTACTCCAGCAGACTGTAAGAAATTCCTGGAGCAAAGGATACAATTCTGATGGTCATAGAGGTTGCAAAGTCTGACTATAATTTACAACAGAATGAGAAAAAAAACTCAGTCCATCCCCAGGCTCAGCAGAAGACACTAGGAAGGAAGAAGATGATAGCCGCTTACTGACTGGCCAAAAAGTGCCATTAGCATCACAGAAGCTTCCTTGAAGTACAGCACGCCTCAATATCTACAGCAGAAAGAAGAATATTGAAAATATGGTAAGAGTTACATGTTATACTTGGTAAAATGAACTTCTATTGTCCGCCTACAATTAGTGCTGTGTTAGAGTTATATTGAACTCTAGAGTTAGAGTTATATAGTTATATTTTGTCATTTAGTTAGGTGACCCAAACTTCTCTGTTTTTCACTCTCACTTCAATTCCCACTCCTACTTTCTAAGTTTAATTTCTGATCCTATCACACTATCATTGTGTTCGTGTCTTCTCAACTTTTTGTCTTTATATTTTTCCTTAATTTTATTGTCTCCTGAATAAATTTAATATATGTTCATTACTTCACAATCTGCTAAAATTATCCTACCTATCTTTTTATTATTTACTCTTGAAAAATAGAATGGTAAAAATTTATTGGCACTTACTTTTATCATGTATGTTAAAATTTATTTTACTTTTAAACCATCGTTGTTAATTGCAGGTATTATATTCTATCAAAGATGAATTGGGGACTACAATTAAAACCACTTACATAATATAAGCACTACTTGACATAAAGACTCAGACCCAATACAATAATACTGGGAGATATCTACATACCTCTCTCTTCATTGGGTAAGTCATATGGACAAAAAATCAGTAAAGTCTCCTCAGTAGTCTATTTCAAATAAAATGGACATAATAGACATTTATAGTACATTTCATCTACCAACACCTGAATTCACATTCATCTCAACTGCTCACAGAAACTTCACTAAAACAGACCATGTTTTAGGCCCCAAAGCAGGTATTAACAAACTCAACTTAATAAAATAAGTTGAAGTTAATAAAATACTAACAATTCACATTCAAAATCATCAAAAGAAAGAATTGACCACATTACCCATACTAAGATATTAGAAAGGAGATATCACCACAGACAGCTTGGAAATCCAGAGAATCACTAGAAACTATTTTGAAGTCATTCCAATAACTTGGAAAACTTGGAAGAAGTTGAAAATTTCTAGACAAATACAACCTGTGTAATTTGAACCGAGAGGATACAGGAAACTTAGATCAATGACAGACACTGAGATTAAAGCAGTAATAAAAAAAAGAATTGTTCCAGTGGAACATTTTCTTAAGATTATGCCTTGTATGTGTCAAGTTATTAAGACATATATGGTCAGTGCTATGGTTATTTGAATACATATATATACATATATACATATATATATATATATATATATATATATATATATATATATATATATATTCTCCTTACAACAAAGAAAATATATCTCTTCACAACAAAGAAAAATCCAAGGCCCCAAAAGATTCCCAACCAAATTCCACAAGACCTTTAAGGAAGAACAAATCCCAATCCTCCACAAATTACTCCATCAAATACAAAAACAAGGAACACTCCCAAAGTCATTCTATGAAGCTAGAATTACCTTGACACCAAAACCAAATAAATATAACTCAAGGAAATAAAATTATAGGCCAATGTCTTTGATGAACATAACTGTAAAAATTCTTAATAAAATACTAACAATTCACATTCAAAATCATCAAAAAGATTGTGCACCACGATCAAGTTGGTCTCATTACAGGAGTTCAAAGTTGGTTCAACATACATCACATAAATAAAATGAAGGACAAATATCACATGATCATCTCAACAGTTTCTCCACCTGAGACAGAATCCAACATCCATTCATGTTAAAAACACTGAAGAAATTAGGGATAAAATGATTTTAATTCAATATCATGAAGTGATACATGAAAAATCCAAATCAACATCACACTGAATGGGAAAAACTGACAATATATGTATATTAATGTATCATTAAATTTAAACACTTATACAAGTCTACCTTCATGTCTGAACATTTTAATAAAATATACACCAGAGACAAACATAATTTTAGAGGGTGGGACATGTTTCATGAAATTGTTGGTAGCACTAAGAAAGCTATCAAAAGAATATAGAAAGAAATATCTATCATATTTTGGATTGACCAACACTTTAGACTTGTTATAAAAGGATTTAAGCATAGAAATTTTTTCATAGATATTAGTAACTTAAAACTTTTGGTATTTTGGTGTTATTTTGACATTTGGCATTAAATCATCAAATAAAGGTTATATTTTGTTTTATCAATGTCATATTTTCCTTTTGCAACCATAAAAACAACATAAAGAGGACATTAAATTGGATGTGGTGGCATATGCCTATAATCTCAGTACTTAGGATGCTGGGATGGGGGATTACAGGTTCAAGGCCAGCCTCAGCAATTTAGTGATGCTCTCAACAGCCTAGTGATATCCTGCTTCAAAATAAAAAATGAAATAGGGCTGGAGGTTCAATACACAGAATCACAGAATCACACACACACACACACACACACACACACACACACACACACACCCCAGTACATAATATGTGTCATTTCACATCACTGAGAATCTTAAGTGGCAGTCTTCTGACAGCTTACGGTTTTTCTTGGATTGCTGAACAGTTTTCCAAGGCTCTGTTAAATTTCCTTTTGAAAAATTCTAGAAAGAAATAATCATTTAACATTGACAAGTTTGAATTTCTTAAAATAATTTTAACAGTCACCATTACCTCACTATCTAATACAAAGGTTTCTGAATCATTCAGATGTGGATTCGAATTGAAATGCTACCATTTTCAAACCTATATTTTCTCATAGGATGAAGATAATGAGAGATTATACCAATACCTACCAAATGTGACTTCTCTTACTGCTAACTAATAATAGTTCAGATATTATGATATCCATAAAGACTATTTTCTTAACCAAGACAATCTATAACAAAAAAAGATTCCCTCCTTAGATTTGAGGACTCTTAAAAAAGCTAACATTTTTAGAAACTTAAATTATTTACTTCTGATATTTTCAATGTGTTTAGTTGATATATATTTGTGTGAGTTACCTCTTGAAGGGAAAACTGAGAGTTTAATTTTTACTATTGTCTTATTTAGGTGCATTAAAATTTCAAACAGAATGAACTGCTCCTATTCTCTGTGCCGGAAAACCAAAGACAAACAATTACAAATTCAGTTCCCTACAGAAAAGGGAGGGATGAAATAAAAAAAATAATATTGGGGGACAATAATTGTTGAATGAAATACACAAACCAACTAAGCAGAAAAATGTAACTAAATAGGCAAAGAAAGGAGACAGATGTATTAAAAGAATAGAACATGAAGAAATGTTTTATACAAGGAACATTAGACTATGAGTAAACCATTTGAAAAAGGTAAGGGAGAGAAAGAATCATCAACTACAAGAGAAGTAAAAAATTAAATAATTCAATCAGAAAGAATTTTTTTTTTAGATTTTACTGTAAATGTGGTTTAAAATACCATCTTATGCATCTGAGTGGACTATCTGCTTGGAGTCCAGTTCTAATCTATTTCAAAGTCCACTAAAGATAGTGAATAAGTTGGGCATGGTATAATCCCAGCTCTTGGGAGGCTGAGACAGAAAGCCAGCCTTAGCTACTTAGTGAGGCCCTCTGCAACTTAGTGAGACCCTGTTTAAAAAATAAAAAATAAGTGTAGAAGTGTAGCTCGAAGGTAGAATGCCCAAGAATTCAATCCCTAGCACCAAAAAAAAAAAGAGTGAATAAAATAATTTTAATATTATTTATTTACTTCCTTATTTAAAATAAATAAGGTATAATGTTCTTTTCTGTATAGTAACAACAAAGGTTACAATCAGGAATATATAATTGGCTTAACAGGTAATTGGGTTGATTTCATGACTCTCTTCCCTTCCACCATAAATACTGAAGTCAATTAAAGACCACAGGGAGAATTAAATCTTGAACTTTGATATTAGTAATGGACCTTTTGAAACTGCAAATTTTGAGCCACTTTACATAAATCTTACTTTATATAAATCTTACCAAGTGGCTATCACTGTTACTCTGTTTATAGTTTCAAATGCTTAGTCATACAATTAAAATTTGATCTTAATTTTTGCCATGAGGAATTTATACAAATAAGTACAAATAATATTCAGGAAAAACTCTGCCTCAATTCCAAGGATATATTTTAGCTAAAAGTGACTATAGATTCTAAAAATATAGATACTTTATAACTAGTTAAAATGCTTATAAAATTAAATATTAAATTCTTATTTAGTGACTTAAAAAGGATAGCCTGAAAGGTAACATCACTTGTCATACTATTACATTATTAAAGAAAAGAAATACTATTAAACAAGAATTTAAATTTAAATTTTACATACTGGCTGGTTATTTTTCATGGCATCAAGCCTCTTTTGCTCTTCTGATGCCATCTCTACATCTGGTACTGTAAACAAATCCATACATGTAGTTAAAATAAACTACTTGTGACTATCAGATTAAAGTGATAGTGTTTGTAAAAATACATAGAAATGACAGAAAATTATTAATAATAAAATGTTAATTTTACTTAACCAATAAAGGACTTAAATTAAACTGAACATTTAGCTGAATATGTCTTTAGAAAATAATTTTAATTACCATAATGGATGTTTTATTAGGCTATGGCTTTCTGATCTCTCTATATCTAATTTCACTTTAGTCTGCTTTGCAATTCTTAGTTTGGGTTATATACTAGCCTGTGAAGTAGCAACATTTTATGACAGAAAATTAAATACATTCCTGGAAGTCTATAGATGCTCACATGTGTACATGGTGAGCTAAGCATAGATCAGTATAATCAGGCAAATAACTCCTTAATGTTTTCTCAACAGTAATGAAGACAGAAAGAAATGGAAACTTTTGTTCTACTTCTTGGCAAACATTTTTAAATTTATTGGTGTATTGTAATCATACGTCTTGATAAGGTCCAGGATGGTAGAGGCATACATGCACATATCACTCATTTAGTCCTTCCATCAATTCCCACTCTATTCCCTCCCCCCTCCTTCCTTCTCGTGTTCAGCATAGTGATTGATAATTTTGTGAATGTACAAAATGTGCATTAGGATGTTTCCCTCTCCTTCCTAACCCTAACCCTAAGCTCCCTCAGTTAGGTTGCCTTCTTTATTCACCTAAGGTTTCTACTTCTTTGAGTGGAGTTCCTCCTGTTTCATTTTCTCTGTAGCTTCCATGTATTAGGGAGAACATCTGACTTTTCACATTTTGTTTTGTTTGTTTGTTTGTTTTTGCAGTACTGGGGATGAAACCAGGGGCATTCTACCTCTGAGCTACACCCACAGCCCTGGTTTTTATTCTTTATTTTGAAACAGGGTCTCAATAAGTTATGGAGTGCCTCATTAAGTAAGGGAGGCTGGCCATGAATCCAGTCTAAGCCTCCCAAGTACTGAGATTACAAGTGTGAGCCACCACGCCCAGCTGACTTTTCACTTTTTGTGACTGACTAATCTCACTTAGCGTAATGTTCTCCAGTTACATCCATTTCCCTGCAAATGATATAATTTTGTTCTTCTTTATGACTGAATAAAATTTCATTGTGTATATATCCCATTTCAATCCATTCATCTGTTGATGTATATCTTGGCTGGTTCCATAACTTGCCGATTGTTAATCATGCAGCTATAAATAGATATGCATGCAATAGTCTGGTAGTTTGGTTTCCATTTTTTGGGTAGCTGTCCAGAAGTAGTATTGCTGGGTAATATAGTAGGTTCATTCCCATTCTTCTAAGGATCCTCCATCCTGTTTCCCAAAGTCATTGCACTAATTTGCAATCCCACCAACAATGTATTAGAGTTCCCACTTCTCCACATCATCATGGGCATTTTTTGTTGTGTTTTTAATGATTGCCATTGTAATTGGGATTAGGTGAAATCTCAGGGTAGTTTTGATTTGCATCTCTCTGATTACTAATGATGTTGAACATTTTTTACATTTTTTCATACATTTATTGACCATTTGAATTTCTTCTTTTGTGAGATGTCTACTTAGTTCACTTGCCCATTTTTTGATTGGGTTATTTGTTTTCTTAGAAGTGAATTTCCTTCTTTTTTTTTTTTTTGGTACTGGGGTACACTAAGGATTGAACCGAGACACATTCTGCCTTTGAGCTTGGAAACAGAGTCTCACTAGGTTGTTGAGAGTCTCACTACTTGCTGTGGCCGTGCTCGAACCTGTGATCCTCCTATCTCAGTCTTCCAAGTACTAGAAATATAAGTGTGCGCCACCATGCCTGGCTAGCAGTGAGTTTTTTGAGTCCTCTGTATATTCTAGATATTAGTCCTCTATCAGAGGAGTAGCCATCAAAACTCTTCTTCCATTCTTTCATCTCTCTTTTGATGTTCTTGATAGTTTCCTTTGCTGCATGGAAGTTCTTTAGTTTAATGCAATTCCACGCATTCATCCTCCTTTGATTTTTTTGTGCCTTTGGGAACTGGAAGATTGCTTTGGAATCTCCCCATTTTTAATAGCCTGCTTTTCCTTTTTCTAAAGAAATACTTTATATCTCTCCCTCCGCTACATCTAAATACTCACTTTTCCCTCATTTATATCCTATACTCTCTACCTGTATAATTTTTCACTCTTTCCTCATCTTTATTTATCCTTATTTCCTAACTTGACCTCAGATGTTAGAGTACCTTGAAACATAACTAATCATTCAGATTCTTTAGTGATACATACAATTTAACCGCTTTCTGAAACTTAGCAAGTTCTGACTGTATGCTACAGTCAGATATAGATTCGGGGTTGATATAGGTAAGTCCTAAAGGTTATAATTTCATCAGTAGATGAATCAATTATAATGGATTTACCTGAGTGGTAACCTAGGCTGGTGGGTGTGGTTGAAGAAGGCGGGTCCCTGGGGGTGTAGTCTTAGGGATGGTGCTTGTGTCTTTGAATACCCTTTCTTGTTTGCTTTCAGCTCAGGACTCCACAATGTGAGAGCAGAGTTATCAAATGATTTGTTTTAAAAAATAACATACCTTCTACATGTCCATTTACTATATGTTTTCCTCTTTCATCTTCAGCCCTGGATAAATGACCAACACACCTCTGTGGAAGACTCTCAGAGATATTCTGTTAAATTAATAAAAAATTTGCATAACAATTTCCTAAACACCTACTGAAAACCAGAACATTTTAACACAATCTCATATGCTCCCAAGATCAAGCCTGTCTTTCGTATTCATATGGCTACACACTGTGTAAACACCAAAAAATGGCCATTGAAAAAATAGACAAATAGACAAAAACCTAAATGATATTCAATTTAACAAAAAACTAGTTTCAAAATATAAAAGGTATTTTCTCACCAAAATTGAGAGGATGGTTTAAAAATTAAATATGTTAACAAATGTTTGTAAGTACCCTTGCTCTAATATAGTATTAAACATTAAAATCAATTCCAATGATATTTCTTTCAATGTTAAAGTAAGATACTTGGCATGGAAATATTTCAGGTCAATTGTAAACAGAATATAGTGGAATGTGCTTTATTTAGATAAACTGGGCTTCTAAAAGTCTAATTTTTGTTGAAAAATTTTCCAATAGGAAAAATGTTTGATTAAAGTAAACTGGCAAGAAAATCTTGTTTATATTATGCTTAAATGATGACATGCAATCCTTAAGTCAACTATACAACCTTTTCCCAAATAAGAAAGTACTTCAGAAAAAGTATGAAGACTAAAATAGAATAAAAAAATTATTAAATATCTAAAATGTAGAAATCAGGTTTTTGCACACTTTCTTTCTACATATTACAATAAGAAAAATGACTCTTGTGAGGGTTACCTCATTTCCTGCTTCCCAGCCATTTTACTGTTAACATCCTGGGATTTACCAACAGATGTGATGCAGTGTTCTCTCTCTTTAGAATGTCTTCACCCTAGACTTTCACATGGTTGGCTACTTTTCATTCTTTCACTGGTAGATTGCATATTGCCCTCAGAAAGGTCTTTTCCGACTATAGAAATCCACTCCCACTCCCATCCTAAAGTCAACTACAAACCACCTCATTATGCTCTGAGTGAGCATCCTCTGTTTTCTTTATATAAAGTACTTGCAGTGATTTATATGTTTCCTCTTTCTCATGTCACCATAAAATAAGCTCACATCTGTTGTGTAACTGCCTTGAGTATTATAGAATAATACAAATTTATTTTTGATCAAAATATTTTTTAAAAATCTCATCAGAAAGGCCTCAAGCACCCAATAGCTGTCTTTTTACAGGATATCTCCATTAAAAGTTTATCAAAAATTATCATATTCTAAATTGGAAATGTATATTCCTTTCTTAACATTCCCTTCTTTTTAAAAATTGTGACCACTTTTTTTTTGTCCTTAGATTCAATAGGTGCCCCAAAGTTCATTAAGTCATTGATACCATGAGGAACATTTAACTTAATTTTAAACTGTAAAACGTGTTTCCTTTATTTCCATAATTATTCATTATACAGATCCTCTCTATTGAACAAGGGTCAATGACAATCCAATCATTTAAAATAATTTTTCAAATTGACAAAACCAGGATGCTAAAATGCATTTTGGCTTTAACTACAGTGCTATTATCACCATGTACCAGATTCTTGTATCTGTGATATCAGGCCCTGTTCCATAATGATCACCTTGAAATAAATCATATTTTTATGCCTATGTTACTACAATTATGACTGCCACAAAGGCACTTTATGATATGCTTTTCATGTTTGGAAATAGTTTATATTATATCACTACAAAACCAAACTCTTTCTACAGTCCCACATGTTTACAACAATCACGCTTTTCCTTCTCCTGAAGTGATCTTTTTAAATCTACACTGGAAAGCCAAAGCATAAGCACACTTTCAGTTTCCAGGTGCTATCTTCTCAAGTTCTAAGCTGAAAAATATACAGTCCAAATTTTCTTCCTGAAACTCATTCAGACTTTTATACATCCAGATATACCACAGAATCATCAATGCCATATGTAGCCCTAGAATAATTCTTCATTTTTTATCTGAATTTAACATTAGAACAAACCCAAGCTGATTCCTGTAACTTCTATACCTCAGGTTTTTGTACTATATCACACTGGCTTTATTAAATGAATTCTACAAATTAGCAGAATTATCCTCTGCAGGAGTAATTAATGTAATACATAATTACTTTGTTAATTACTGATTGAAAAATGCGAGGAAATATTTCCTTTTAGGCATATGCAGAGAAGTGAAGTCAAGCCAAAGCATCACCTTAATGTGTTTATGTCACTGAATTCTTATTTCAGCATTAATTACAGTAACAAACATACCTCAGAACTGCAAGGTAACTCTACATCTTCTTCTCCACCTAATGCACACATAATATATATAAAATGGAATCACAGACATAATAGTGAAACACTAATTACTTTAAAATTCAAATACATGTAAAAGAATAGGTTCACACAAGTATACTCAATAAAGTATGAGTCAGAGGAAAATAGAATTTCAGAAAGTGGAAGCAGTTTCAGAAAAATGTTATGAATAAAGATAGAAAACATTTGAGAGAAATGACCCCTGTATTTTTGATTGATACTTTAGACTTTTCTATAGTAACATTTAAGCATAGAAAATTTTTTATAAATATATACTAAACACTTTTTTGTTTTATTTTTCTCTTTTGATTTTCCAAATCACTATTCTAAAAGAAAGCTATATTTTGTGGTTTCCCAATGTCCTATTTCCTTCAAGTATGAAAACAAAGAAAAGAGTACACAAAAATATCTATCATTTGAAATCACTGAAAAGCATCAAAACAGGAAGTTTTTAATAGCTTACCATTTGTCCTGGATTCCTGAAATGTTTTCCATAACTCTTTTAAGTTTACTTTTGGAACTTCCTACAAAGAACAGAATCCAAGATAAAGAATATATGACCTGTTAAAGTAAGTCTAATATTTGCTATTACTTCATGATCTAACATAAACAGCACAAGTTTTTCAGTCTTTTAGATATAGATTCAAAGCCCAATTCTTCCATTTACGATTCTACATCTTCTCAAGGGTTAAAGATTATGAGAAGTGATAGAGATGTCCCCAAAACATTACTCCCCTTGTTTCTAATTGATAATTCTTCAAATACTATGATATCCAATAGACTATTTTCTGAACCCATTAAAAATAACCCAGAACAAGCTGGGCGTGGTGGTGCACGCTTGTAATCCCAGCATTTGGGAGGCTGAGACCGTAGGATCCGAGTTCGGGGCCAGCCTCAGCTACCTAGTGAGGCACTCCGCAACTTAGTGAGACCCGGTTTCGAAATAAAGAGTAAAAAATAGGGCTGGGGGTGTAGCTCGAAGGTAGAATGCCCCTGAGTTCAATCCCCAGTACCGCAAGAAAAAAAAAATAACCCAGAACAAAATTTTTCCCTCTGTAAATCAAGTACTCTTGAAAAATGTAACATTTCCAGAAACTTATATTAATTATCCATTATATTTTGATTGTGCATTTATGATTTATTTTTGTATGAATTGCTTTTTGAAGAGAAAATCAAGAGTTAAGATGTGGTATTTTATTTAAATAGACTGAAATTCAAACAGTTTAAATTATACTTATTCTCTGTGTCAAAAGGCTAAAGATTATTGGTTATAAATTCGGCTTCTCAGAGAAAATAAATGCAATAACAAACATGTGGGGCAATAATTGTTGAAAGCCTCATACATCTATAAAGCATAAAACCATAATCAAAGATGCAAGCAATGGAGACAGAGTTAGACTGAAAGAACATACACTAAGAAAGTTAAAAATAATTACCAAATTATGATTTATTGAGTACAAAAAGGCTAATCTAAAAGGTTACAATCATTTGGCATACTATGATATTATCAAAGCAGAGAAAACATTATGAAAGCAGGCATTTAAAGTAAATTTTGCATACCAGCAGTTCGTTATTTTCCTTGACATTAAGCCTCTTCTGTCCCTCCTCTGATATCATTTCTATGTCTGGTTCTATGAACAAATACATACTTTTACTTAAAATAAACTACTTGGAACAGTCATGTTAAAGTGATAGTCTTTATAAAAACAAATAGAAAAAGACTAAAATTTAATAATAATAAAATTTATTTTTATTTGACCAAGGAGAGTTTAAATTAAGCAGAGTCTTTAGATGAATATATACTTCTTTGGGAAACACTTTTAATTATGCCAAACCTCAATAATTCACTTGGAGACAAACTAGGAACTTAGAAATATCACCAGGTTTATGGTATACCAGCATCTTTTTAAATGTGCTTTTATCGGTGCATTATAGTCTCAGATTAGAATGCAAATTATTTTGACAATGACATACATGCACACAACACTCAGTGGGCCAGCATCTCTTACGATAAAACCACAATTTTATCCACTTGGCATCATTAAACATGCTCTGACCTTATGTTAAGTGAGATTAGTCAATCATAAAGAGTTAAAAAGCATATGTTCTCCCTGATATGCAGATGCTAGGGAGAAGAAGGGGCATAAGAGGGTCTCCAGATGAAAAAGGAGAAACCCTAGATGAGCAAAGAAATTGACTTAACTGAGGGGGATGGAAGGGGGGAGAAGGGGGAAACCCTAATGCACATGATGTACTTTCACAGATATATCAAGGTTAATTACTAAACTTGAGAATTTGAGAAGGAGAGAGGGGAGGGAGTGGGGTGGGAATGGGGGAAGGGTTAAATGATAAATGTGTGCATATATGCCTTTATCAGCTTGTACCTAACAAAGATGTATGATTACAATGCACCAATTATTATAAAAAATAAAAAACTTAAAAAGACCATAGAAACATATAAACTCACAGTTTACATTCTTTTATATCTCATAATAGTAAATTAAAAAAAACACACACACCAAGCCTGTGATTTGTCATTAATGGTTTCTAAAATTACTTATACTTTTTTCACCTTTATTTGTGAACACCCTGTTAATTATATCTGAAATGGTTTTATGCACTATTTTGACAAAGTTCTTTTTTCTTAAGACCTAGACTGCTATGTGTAATCTCCTTTAATTATGACTATCTTTCCCTAGATAAACAGATCTCGCTTTCCTTGGAGCTACTTTAGTACTTTATCACTTTTTCTATTGTATTACCACTTGAACTATAAACTACTTCCTAACAGGCCAATCCCTGTACTCCTGAGCTAGAGGGGACAATCTTCTGAATCATCTTGGTATAAATAGCCTTTGTTTTCCCTAAATAATCATCTGTTGAGTTCCTGCTGAGTTTTAAAGCACTGGAGACAAAGAATATATGTAAAAGTTGATAAGGAATGGCTTACTAGAGGTAGTGCCTCAGCTGAGACTTACACAGTGAGGTGAGAGAGACAGAGGGCAGAAAAGTGTGAGAGCAGGAAAGGAAGTAGCAAGAGAGAAAGACGAGTATTAAGTGGGGCATGTATTTAAAAACATAAGCTAGGCACAGTGGCACATGCCTATAATTACAGTACTTGGGAGGGTGATACAGGAAGATCACAGATTCAAGGCCAGCCTCAGCTATTTAGCAAGATTTTCAGCAGTCTAGTGAGAACCCATTTCAAAACAAAAAATGAAAATGTCTGGAATATAGAACAGAGGTAGAATGCCTCTGGGTTCAATCCCCAGTAGCAATATATACATGGTAGAGACAGAAAAAGACTAAAGATGGTGAGAGAGTATGTATATGTCACATTATAATGTCCCATGGGTAAATTTATAGTGGTTGGATGTGTATGTTTTAAAGAGTGGTTCATGGTAATAATTGCACTGGGGATAGATCACTCAAAGTATTGTGCAGAGATGGAACATGAGGGGCATCTGGATAAATGGAGAAAGATGAATTAGTAGAAGCCAACTGTGCAAAATGAAGATGATACAAGCCTGAATTGGGGGAATGATTCCAAAAATATTTAGGATATAATATTATCAGTACACAGTGTAGAATGACCTTTTATTAAATGGAAAAATGAACAAATCTTGGTCCCTGGAGAAAGAGATTCTATTACTTTACAGAAAGTATCAAGTGCAGTGTGAAATGAAATACAGGAATTGTTTAATTCCCTTCCATTTACTTTATAGTTCTTTTGTTTCATATCATCTTACTTTTAGGAAAGTCATTTAGGTGTTTCATTTTAAATGTTCTGTTTCTCCAATCTAACAAGTTCCTCAAGAAATAAAAGCAGGGCTGGAAGTATACATCAGTGATAGAGTTTGTGCTTATCATGTATTAAGACCCTGGAATGAATTAATATGCAATATATGGAATAAATCCATATATGTAAATATATGAATGTATATACACACACAAATACACATACACAAATATGCATATATGTATATATTTTAAGAAAGAAAAAGAAATAGGTGCAAGCATTTCACTGATTTTGTAAAACATGTTGATCAACAATCGCATTGGTGTTATTTATGTCATACTGCCCATCAAATTTGGAGTAAAAAATGAATTAGAAGTGAGAAGATTTCACTGTTAGCACTTCAAATATTTTAACACAGGTCTCTCAGAGCGATTGGTATTGCAAAACTTACCTGATTTGAATGTTTGTACATAGTTTGCTCCTAATGCTTTATTTGGAAAGGAATCTTTCATTTCAATGGTAGCCTAGATTGGTTTGAAAATAAGATATTTAATAAATATTCTATATTTCATAAAATGTATATGTAATAATTCAAGGTAAAAAGATAAAAGTTATTACCTTCAATGGAGAATACTTCTCAGGGGAGCCTAAAAAGAAATTTCAGAACATAATAAACATATATAAATATGACAAAGCCAAACATACATTTATGCAGAGCAAGTATAAAGTTGATTCTTCATTCTTAGATTTGGAAACCATGATTAAATAAAAAATTGTGTGTGGGGGGGTTAGGACAGCAGTATACCAGAAAAATACTTATGAATATATAAAAATATAGGCTTAATAAAACATGTAGCTAAGTTTTTAACAGTGAGGTTATGTTTTCTAGGAATATAACCAAGATAAGAAATTACACATATACAAATGTGAACTAGTTGAATGATGGAGAGAATAGTAATCTCTGGTCAGAGGAGACAGTAAATGTCAAAGTAAGTTGATAGTAGAATGCATCCATCATAAGTATTTATACCATTGAACTACAAGGATTATCATGTTATTCAAAATTTTCAGTGATTTAGGGGGAAAATCATGTTATGTTGCAGCATAATACTGAAAATATTCATTTGTCTTTATACCCATATTCACTACTAGTATGCCACCGTCATTTGTATTGTCCAGCTCAGCGCACTAAATGTTTCTGATAAACTAATGTAAGAAAATTAGAAAACTACAATATAAGGAATAGATGTATAATAAGCTTCTTTGGTATAAATATGATCTTCAATGGAGAAAACAACTGGATTGTCATGGAATAATAAAATATTGAAAGCATGCTGTATTTTAAAATCACTGAAATATTTACTAAAACTACTTTTGTTGTTAAAGGAATAAATTTTATACTGCATTTTGTATCCAAAATTAGTTTGGTTTGGTATATCATGCTAATCTTTAAAGTAATTTTAGGAATTAACTATAATACTAAAATTAAATATCATAAAAAATCCAAGTTTTCTATATTCAAATTGATCTCATATTGATAACCAACATCAATGTAATATACATCTTTGAGGCCTGACATTTAAAAGGAGAAGAAATGAGTGGCTGTGTTTTGCCCCCATGGTAGCACTCATTCCTTCTACGATGGACCCTAGAGCAGCAACACCCTGACCTTGGGTTGGAATGTAAATATAGAAGCTATCTGCAGTGAGTTGACTCGTTTCTTCATCATGAACCCCAAATTACATTTACAACTTATTTCTTTTCTTCCTCCTTTCTCATACACTATTCTTCTGTTCCTCAAAAGTAATTTATAAGCTGGGTGCAGCAGCCAGTCTCAGCAATTTAGTAAGGCCCTCTGCAACATAGTATGACTCTGTTTCAAAATTAAAAATGAATAAAATAGAGCTGGTGTGTATCTCAGAGGTAGACTGTCCCTGGATTCAATCTCCAGTCACACACACACACACACACACACACACACACACACACACACACACACACTGGCACACTGGTCTTGACTTTAAATTTTACATTCTCTTTATGAATTATTCCCATTTCTTTTCTCTTTAAATAACAACAGTTATTAGGCAGTATAATTTTTATTTCTTCTTTTCCTCTGGCTAAAACATATTCAGACATAAAAGCAAAATTGATGCTTTCTTTTGATTTTCTTATGTCTTCAGCTGTTTACTTCTTTCTAAAGACTTTTCTAAAGGAGAAACTCCCTGTACCTTGCTTCTCAGAATATGGTCTCAGGGCCCATAAGACATGAAGAATCTGAGACATGCTGAATCATAATGTGCAATTTTACCATAATTCTCAATCCAATCATTCATTCATTAGAATTGAAGAAGCACTCCTCTAAATGGAGTCTCTTTCCAAATTATTTTAACTTAACTTTCTTTTTTTATAATCTAGCCTTAATTTGTTCCCTGAAACATCCTTCAAATTGGAAGTGCATGAGAAGTTATAAATATTCTTGTGGGATTTTTATCAGTCTATGGTTTTCTTGACCTCTCCAATCCTAGTTTGGTTTGTATGCTATAACTAGCATATAAAGTAGCAACATTTTGTATGACTAAGATTATATTCATGGAATATAGGGAAAGTCTTGTATGTTTATATGTCTCTCTAGGAAGTAAAAGACATCTTTTCATGATCAGGTGCTCAAATCCTCAATCCATTTCCAATAATTAAGAACACAGGAAGAGACGAGAGATGAAAATTAGGTCTTCTTGGACAATTTCAGGAACTGAAGATCACTTTATACTCTTGCCAGTTTTCTAATATCATACTCTTCCTTTCTCCTAAAGAATTTATTTCACCCTGTCAACTACATCTGCATCCAAACACTCCCTTTTCCTTCATTTATGCTCTACCTTCTACCTGTCTTAAACTTCATCCCTTCATCACCTTTCTTTTTTCTTACTTCTTAACTTACTTCAGATCTTAGAGGCACCTAATAGTTCAGATCTTTTAGGGACATTCAAATTTAACCTGTTTTTGAAGCTTAATAAGATATACAACTTATTATCATTTATACTTTTATTACCACTTCTCCTTCTGTTTACTCTACATTTATTAGGTGACATTACTAAGCTCTTACAATTCAGTAGTGATAATGTTTGAAATAAACATTTTGTCAAATGATACTTTTCCTAAGCTAGAGTTCTTACCTTCTAAATGTTCATTTATGGTATATTTTTCTCTTTCATCTTTAGCTATGGATAAATGTCCAACACACTTCTCAGGAAGACTCTTAGAGATATTCTGTTAAAATTAATACCAAAATGAGAAAGTGGGGTTTATTTCCAGTTTCCTGCATATGGCTAACCAGTTTTGCCAACACCATTTGTTAAAGAGGCTATCCTTTTTCCAGTGTATATTTTTGGCTCCTTTGTCAAAAATCAGTTGACTGTAAGTCTGTGGGTCTGTTTCTGAGTCTTCTATTCTGCTCCATTGGTCTATGTATCTATTTTTGTGCCAATA